>PVKH010001097.1:0-32256 GCA_004027955.1 Chaetophractus vellerosus | reverse complement strand
AAATCTTTAAAAAAAAAAAAAAAAAAGAGCTATTAATTCAGTTGTGTGGACTGTAAATGTGGTATACGATCGGCACTGTTTGTTCCTTGGAAGCCTCAGAGAACACTTTAAACAATATTGGAGAAGTCTGTGGCCACCTCTGTCCCCCTCCCCAAGTGGAACGAGACTGCAGGTGTAAATGCTGGCTCTGGGACCAGGGAAAGGGAGTTAGGGTATACCTGCTTTGGGCCCTAGTTGCTGGTGACAGATAATCCAAAAATATCAAAGAACAGCCGTATGGGAATGCAGCTTCCCAAAAGCTGATGTGCAGAGGGAGGGCCTGGCCAAAGGAGTAGTGGATTCTGGTATGCAGGCCAGAGGAAAGTTAACTTCTAGAAACCCTTTTCTCTAGCTTGCTGTTCTTAAAGAGAATTACTTCAATTTCTGGGCAGACAAATCTCCCATCTGAAAGGTAAACTTCTAACCCAGGACTGTTACCCTCGGTGGACTCTAAGGGATTTTATCATCTTTCTCTTACTATCGCAGAGACTTAGTATATTTGGAGTACTTCAGCCACATAGTACTGGTCACCAGTGTACACTTGGACTTTCTGGATTCTACACATTAGCACTCATGCTTAAATGGCAAAAGGCCAAGACATTCCAAAAATTTGCTGATTTCGGAGGTTGCTTTCATATCCTGGTTATCTGGTTCATTATCCAAGATGTTCAAATAGAAATTAAAGTGCTTTTTGAAGTCTCCAAACACTTCATCTCTGAGCATGCTTTACTCAGACATCCTATGTTTGGTATTTTCTAGCTTGATCAGTCTGTTCTAGAAGCACTTCCACCTGATCTCCGGGAACAAGTAGAGCAAGTGTATGCTGTCCAGCAAGGAGGGCCCCATGGTGACAAAAAGAAAGAACCATTAAATGGCTGTAATGCAGGAATTCTGCCTCAACCAGTTGGGACAGTTCTGTTACAGATACCTGAACCTCAAGACTCTAACAGTGACACGGGAATTAGTGTAATAGCCCTCCCGGCATTTTCACAGGTAAGCTATAAATCTAGGGGACCTTCTGTATATTACTCAGACTCATCCTGTTCCGGCTTAGGCCTGAGCATGTCTCGTTTCCCTTTCTCCTCCTCTGTGCCCTAAACTCTGGCCCCACAGCTCATGCCATGTTGGGGGGGTGGGGCTGGGAGGGCTGGGCTCTCCATCACCTGCTGGTCAGACTGACAGGGCAGCTGCAGCCTTTGTGCAGCACACCTGCTGGTGGCAGCAGAGGGAACAAAAGAGGTAAGGTGTGGCCAGGGGTGCTTTCAGCAGCTACCAGCAGTACAAAGGGCACATAGGCTGCTCCTCTCATGGCCAGAGCAGATGCAGGGAGGGGCTTGGGCACAGGAGGGTGACATGTGTCCTACAGGCGGGAGCTGGCAGTCTGAGTTTGGTGTTACACACACGTGTGACTCTCCTCTTGTGGTCTGCTTCCCATTTCCTATGAGTGCTTCTTGCCCTGGCCATTGTATTGTAGTGGTTTGGTTTTTTCCCCCAAGACAATTAGTCTAAATTTTATTTCTTATTCTCATCCTAAGTATTCTGAGGATTTATTGGGCTTTGATATTAAGGACCTATTAGGAATTGATAGACCAGGAAGGTATGATTTGAAATAAAAATCTATTTTGTAGAAAACCTAAAGCAGCTGCCGTGTAGAATTTGACCTTTTGTTTTCCACTAGGTGGACCCTGAGGTGTTTGCTGCCCTTCCTGTTGAGCTTCAGAAGGAGCTGAAAGCCGCCTATGACCAAAGGCAACGGCAAGCAGACAACACCGCTCCCCAGCAAGCAGCCGGCACGTCTGGTAAGCCTTGAAGTGAAATCCCTGCTGTGCAGAATCATGGTATATCGTGGCCACGTCCAAACTGTTAGGCACATTAAGAGTGCTTCATGTTGGGGACGATCTGAAGCCAGCAGGTTATAGTAATGGTAAGTGTTACCACAGATTTGTATCTGTACCGTCTCAACTTTAGAGCGCCATTCTTCACTTTTAAAAGTCTGACTAAGCTATGATCAGAAATCTTTTGAATGTTTGCCAAGCCATTTGTCTTTTTAAGACTGGCACATCAAAGGATGTAGGTTTAAAACACTAACTTGAAGGTTTCGAGAGATACACCATAAATATCTAAATCCAGATTTACTATTAAATAATGTAACATTTACCAAGCCTGAAGTTTAGTAAGCAGTATTCTAAGTACTTCACCTGTTAATCCATTATAGATGAGCACAGATAAGAATAACATGTCAAAAGTCAGATTAATAAGTGGCAGAGCAGAGATAGAAGGCATGGTGGAGCCTGCACCTCCAGCTGCTTCCCACGCTCTTGGCTGGAAGCTTTTGGGGGGGGGGGGGTGGAATGGCATGTACTTGGAAAGAAGAAAGGGAACCCCTGGTACTATCTGGAAACGTTTTGCGGAAGCTCTTAATATCTGTCATCTTTTAGCACCAAAGAATCCTCTACTTCAGCTAAAACCAGCAGCAGTGAAAGAAAAGAAAAGAAACAAGAAAAAACACCTCATCAGTCCCAAGAAAAAGGTTCAGAGTCCCTTGAAAAACAAACTTAATAGTCCTGCAAAAGCAACGGCAGCACCCTGTGGGAGTCCCCAGAAGTTAATCCATGGCTTCCTCAAACAAGAAGGTCCTGCTTCTGAAAAACCTCGGGTAATTTTTTTTTAACCTTTTAAACTCTTTATCTTCACTTTCACTTTTATCAGTTTTTAATGTATCTGATACTGTGTAAATATAGCACTTTGTCAAATCCCCCCCATGAACAGGGAGAACTAGCTGCTTCAACTTCAGGTGTGCCGGGCTGCACCAGTCCGCAGCCTGGCCTGTCTGGCAGCGCTCGACCACCAGCGCCCAATCTTGCTGGAGCTGTCGAACTGAGTGATGTGAAGACCTTGCTTCGAGAATGGATAACTACTATTTCAGGTTGGCTTGGCCTGGTGAGATGGTAGAAGGCTGAGATTTAGACTTAGTGGAACAGGCCCAGACTAATCTATCTAGATTTAACTCATCTTTCTAAGCCTAATAAGCTGAAACCAGCTACCCACCACTTAACCTTTTAAAATCTAGGTTGGCTTTGAAAAGTTCTTTACTGTAGCCCATTCTTCTGAGAGGTCTGTGTCAGGGTCTGGTTGTAGAAGTGTAGTTTTCCTTTATCTCTACTTTTCTTTTGAAAAGCTGCATTGGTCCTCACTTGAGGTTTTTCCCCTCCTTAGATCCAATGGAAGAAGATATTCTACAAGTTGTGAAATACTGCACTGATCTAATAGAGGAAAAAGATTTAGAAAAACTGGATCTAGTTATAAAATACATGAAAAGGTAATATTCTGTACTTTTGTTATCAAAGGGGAAAAAATGGCTTGTCACAATGGCTAACTGAAGGGGGAACTGAACAAGTTTTAAACTTTGAATCCCAGGAAAAGAAATGCCATGTTCACTAAGTGGCAACCAAGGTCAAAATGAGGTGGTGCTCCTCAAGGTTTGCGTCATATGTGATTAAGACCACAGGAAGGATTTTTTTTTCTTTTGTATGCTCTGGGATTTTATTGGCCAAACTGACCCTTCAAGGACTCATTCCTTCCTAACTGCTTCTCCCCCCACCTCCAGGTTGATGCAGCAGTCGGTAGAGTCGGTTTGGAATATGGCGTTTGACTTTATTCTTGACAATGTCCAGGTGGTTTTACAACAGACTTACGGAAGCACACTAAAAGTTACCTAAATATTACCAGGGAGCCTGGTGCTCTCTGCTAGCTGTGCCATAAGTGCTCGTGAGGTATTTGCAAAGTGCATGATAGTAATGCTCTGAGTTTTTACCACTTTAAATTTCTTTTTAAGCAAGTGTTTTGTACATTTCTTTTCAAAAAGTGCCAAATTTGTCAGTATTGCATGTAAATAATTGTGTTAATTCTTTTACTGTAGCATAGATTCTATTTACAAAATGTTTGTTTATAAAGTTTTATGGATTTTTACAGTGAAGTGTTTACAGTTGTTTAATAAAGAACTGTATGTATATTTTGTACAGGCTCCTTTTTGTGAATCCTTAAGAACTCAACTCTAGAAAGCAAATGCTGAGCTACTGTTTATTATACTTAAAGGCTCAAAAACCTCCAGGCCAGACTGTTAAAGACTCAGTGCTAGGCTTTGGAATTCCTGAGAAGTCCTAAACCAGGATTCCACTTGCTCCATCTAAGTAAGCATGGGTAAAGCCTCTAAACAGTCTTACAGTACTTCTCCCCAAGCATTAATACAGGAGAATGTTAACAATTTTTTTACTTCCAGGTGGAAAAATGTACATATATTGCGTTAGAAACTCCCCACAGTTGAAGTTTTATGTCTCACAGATTAGAGCTGTTGGCTTTGCCTGTCGTGGCCCTTGAGAATCTTCAGTAATGAAGAAAATGACAAATTTTCAAATGTATATAAAATATTTTTCTATGCTATTCCACCAGAATACTTTAAAAAATATAGTTTATAATTCTATGCCAATGAATACTTGGAACTTTTTCCTCAGACAGCCCACAGCTGACTACAACAATATGCTATAACTAGTCAGTCAGCTATGAGAGCTGTTAATAAGAATTAACCGATTTCCTAAGTTGGGGAAAGGAGTATGTGCTCCCTTGGACCCACTCCCCACATTCTTCAGGAAAACCATAAAAGTAGCTATAATCAGAATACTACTACATGTAAATTATGGTGTCGCTGCACCAACTTAAAGCACTTAAGCTCAAATATGTTTAATCAATTCCCCATTATTGCCAACTGGTCTCATCAAAAAAAACCCAAAAAAAAGCAAACACTGCATGATAGAATTTAGAATTTTCTAGGACAAAATAGACAAGATTATTATATAAAAATTTCTAATGTTAACAGTACACCAGACCAGGTAAGGTAGTTAATAAAAGGATTCTTGTCCTTAGAAGAACGTGCCAGCAAGGTGATGCTGGATGGGAAGAGAAGCTATGCTAACATGTAAGCCTAACAATTCCCTGGTCAATGTCTCTTCTCTTTATTGGTAAGTTCTGAACTGTAATGATTACAAAGGGCTCTCATGACTATACAAGCAGCAAAAAGTGGCCAGCTATGCTTTACACCATGGTTTCACACAAAGCAGATAAGGAAATACCAGAAGGCCTAATTTTCTATTTTAAAAACTTCCTAAGGGCGTATGGGGCTGGAAAAAACCACCACGGGAAGAATATGCATAAATAAAGAAGTATTTCTTACATCAAAAAAGTTCAAGAATCACAAAATCTGCAGAAGCTTGGTTAATCAAATACTGCAGTACTGATTTAATCAGTATAAAATTGAAAGAGCTTTAGATCTGTAATAAAAATTCAAATCTGGGGAAGGGCAAACTTTAAAACAGCAGCCAGTAGAGAAGGGTGGGGAAAGGAGTGGCAAGGTGAACAGGCACATTGGACTGTGGGGACGTGTAATTGACCACTGTCAAACCAGTGTAAGTTTCTTGGTTTCTCATGGAAAACATTTTATACACCTATTTTTTTCCTTGCATACTTAAGTCCATCAGGGTCCAAATACGTCTGTTCCATTTTTTTGTCTTGTTTTTTGTTGGTGATATTACAACATAATATTGCATTTATTCCATTTCCTTCCCCCACGTGGAAAAATTAGATGATTTCAAATACTTTCTTCAGCTCCACAATAAGCTGCCAGTCACTCTTCTGCATTTCATCTCTAAACCAGTCTTTGAGTGCGTCAATGGACTGCCGGCTAATCTGCAATGCCCAAGGCACAGAACAAACAGAACATAAATAAAACAGAATGTTCACTAAAGCAGTCATTGCCTGACATACCAATCCCAAAGGAACGCATGTGTCCCCATCTTCTGTCACCAAATGTTGCCCATTATGAAATTCTTAAGCACAAACAGCAAAAGGCAGTGCAGGCCTGCTTTTCAAGGGAGCAGAAATGCTACCGCCACATCTGCTCAGCACCTCAGGCAGAAGGGCCCTGGCACTCTTGTCAGTGCTGCTCTAGGTCCCTCAATAAAGACTAGGCCGTTATAGGGATGGGAACTCAGTTCCACCATGTTCTACCCGCTCAAAGTACAGCCCCCAGGGCTACTGAGGAAACCTAACGGGAGCTGAGTGACTTCTCTCTTAAAAAGGGCTGTTTTTGCTGAAATGAAACACTTACCTTACTGACAAGAATGTCTGTAGCTTCAAAATGTCTCCCATACATTTTTGGAGATTCACCTGGGATAGGTTCTATTTTGACACAGACTTCTTGTCCCTTTTTTGCAACATCCACTTGTTTGTGGTTTATTTCAATACTTGTTACTATTCCAATATCAACAAACTGTAAAGAAAGAATAACTGTACTGGGTGACTGGAAAGACTCACGCTGGTCTCCGGTACGAGGACCCGGCAGCAACAGTAAAAACTGGAGCAAAGCGCCCATCCTGGGCTTATCACTTATAAGGTCCCCACCTTAAATTTATGGTCTCATGATTAAAACTGGGTTTCATACCACCACATAGCCGCCCCCACCCCCCACCCCAAGCCCTTCACCAGGTGGCCACAAGAACTAAAGGAGACCATGGGTGTGCTTTTTTTTTTAAAACCTTATAAGTATTGTAAATCCAGTATGTTTTTCTGTTTATGCTCTACCCATTCACAGGATAGGTACCATATTAAGACTTTTGAGTCAGGAAGACACATGAATGAGTCAGAGAACAGCCAGTGTGGGGAAGGAGTGGTGAGCAAGGGGTTGAGACATGAGGAACAGATCATGTAGGGCCTTGGAGGATGTAGTGAGAACTTTGCATTTTACTCCAAGGATGATGGAAATCGTTTTAAGCAAGTGGAGAACATGATGTCAGGTATAGTTTGGGGGTGGAAAAACACTGGCTATTTTGTGAAGATACCAGAGAGTAAGATAAAGCAGGGAGATGGTTTAGGAGGCCAGAATTAGGCAGAAAATAACTACTGCACATAACATCTGAATTTGAAATCTACTAAAATGGTATGGGAGCTATGGCTCCTTAACAGCCAGATTGTACTCAGATGGCTTCTAAATGCCATTTCCCACTAAAGGACCAGGCCCGGGGGAGGGAAAGTACTAGCTTAGCCTGAGATGTCTTGGGAACCCACAAAGGAAAAATGTTCCCCAAGTGCCATGTGGCAGGAACACAGGAGTCCACTTGAATGGTCTCCCACCTGGGCAAATGTGGAACAGCTTTTTGAATATCAAAACTAATAATGGCAATGGATTATAGCACATTGGGTTTTTGACAAAAAAAACAAAACAAACAAAACAAAAACAGGATACTATAGGATACTTAATAAAGGTCAGACTGAGGAAGGTTCTTTACAGAAGTAGGAAAAATAATCACAGTTTTGCAGCCACCTATATATCATAAGTGATTTACAAAAGGATCACCAATGGATTCTAAATGACTGAAATAAAGGTTGTTGAGAGAGAGGAAGTTCACAGACTCAAAGTATATCCCATAGATTACTTAGTAATTACAACAAGAGAAAAAACTACCCTTCCAATGGAGAGGTTGAACAGAAAGCAACTTTTTCGAGTAATCAAATTTAATATCACTAAGAGTAAGACAAATTGTGTAAGGCAAGAAGAGGTCCGCAAGAAAGCAATCAGACACATCCAAACTGAGGAACCATCTGCAAAACCACTGGGCTGGACTCAAAAAGTAGGCAAGGGAACGGTTTTTCATAAGTGAGACTAAAACACAAAGGAATCAAACACAATGCACCTTGAATGGCCCCCAGACCTGGGGCAGTGGTTGGACATTAATAGGACTTTGCGGACAACTGGTGCAATGTGAATGAGGATGGTATATTTAAGAGGAGAGGATGTTGTGGAAAGGTATGAGTTAGGTGGGTATACACTAAACTTTTCCCTAGGTTTGAAACTTTGCAAATAACCCTTCCATTATCCAGGATCACTAGTAGCAGAGCAATGAAAGGTCTCTTCAAATCCACATGGTCAACAACACAGGGCAGTGGTTACTGGATAGGTAACCTTGGGCAAGTTATTAAACACCTTGGATATTCAAGTTTCTTGAAAAACTCATGTCATTTTTGTGACATGTAAATGCAATGAAGTAAGTAAAGCATGGAACACCAATATTTATTAAGCACCTAGTACATCTGTGCTCTTGTTATTTAATAACAGGTAATTAAGCAAGACTTTCAGCATGGTAAAACAGACTCAGTAGGTCTGGGGGTGGGGGGGGCACAAGAATCTACATTTCTAGTAAGCTGATGCTGCCCGCCTGGGAATTACACTCAGAGATCCACTGCTGTACAGTTACCAGCACAAGGGAAATGCTTGTGTCATAATTAACACCCCAAAGAGCAAGACAAAAGTGGACTGAACTTGACTTGAGAGACATTTATCCTAAAAAGTATTACCAAAATGAGGGGATCTGTAGCTAATTAGAAAGGGAGTATATTTTAAAACTCACGTACAGTTCTAAAGCCACCTTCTTTTAAAAGATGCCAAAAACTTTCAAAGAGACAAAAGTCTAAAACCAGCCCCACTGCAGCTAAATAAAATGACATCAAACCAAAGACAACCTATTTTAGCACTTTGTTGATCTTACCAGGTTTTCACAAAACTGTCATGACTGTCATCAGGCTAAGACTGGTTGGTTGTAAAACTATCTAGATTGTCAAATGCCTCCTCTATCAAAGTGGTTAACGTGAAAATGGTACATGTTACGTATGATCAACAAAGTAGCACTGTCAGTTTCCCATAGGGCATAAAGACACCCCCCAAATTCAAAACGAGCCAGTCCTGATTTGCCCAACATAAAATTCTTCATAGGTGTCCTTCCTAAGGCTAGGTTTTACACTGTATTAGCAGCTTAGGAAGTGTTTAAGAAATGACAACAGAAAGTACAAACAACCTACATTTTTGCTCGGGACACACATGGGCGTGCCTTGCTTCACCTGACCTGCCTCCACGGTCACACCCATCACAATCGGGTCACGGGAATTGAAAATATACTGAGGGAGGATTTTCATCTTGCAGGGAAATACTGCTATGTGCCTGAAAGGGAAAAAAAGGAAAACCGAAGAATTTTTAAAAGCTTACAAGTTACAACCAAATTATTTAAACATAAAAATACTAATGAAGGAGAATATGAGGCCTCTGCCTTTAGATAAAAGCACATTTCCTCAGAGATCCCATGAGAGGAGCTGTAGGCTGCCCACCCTGTGTGCACATGTACGTGGTCCGTGGACCTGTTCTCCTGTCTTCATTTTCTCTTCATGCTCTCCCCTCCCCCTTTCCATTCTGTTTCTCCCTAAGTCTTACCTTTCTTCCTTCTTCTCTCAGCCGTGATCCTAAAAGAAGCTGTGTGCAGGAACATCTTGTGCCCTGACAACAGGGCTGACCCTGCCTCTGGAGACACCGGGCATTTGTGCACCCCTGGGGCTCTGGACCTTGGTGGCACTTGCTGACAGGTCTGCTATTTGGCACTTGTGCAGTCTATTCTGGGGACCACAGAAGCATCATATCCTCCTCATTTTCTCCACCATCTTCCCAAATGGATTGACTCAAAAGGCCACCACAAATGTTCATTTCCTTGCATACCAAGCATATGCTTAAAATACTTTAATAGTTTCTAGCAGTCTTTTTAACCAAATTTAAGTCTTGCTTCAGGTATCATTATCTAAAGTGAGTATATCCCCATGTAAATGCTAATATTTACCAGTTGTCAGCTCTACTGTAAAACTATCTCAAATTGGGCCATCCCTCCCCATCGTCTGTGCCACCGCACTTGGTCTAAGCACCATTATCTCCTGCCTGGATATGGGAGCCTCCCAACAGTCTCTTGTCACTGGCTACCCAACAATCTCTGGTCCACATAACAACCCGTCTGATCACACCAGGCACACCCTTGCAGTGGCTTCTCATATAACTCAGAATGAAAGCTCAATTCTTCCCAAATCCTACAGGGTCCTGTACGCTACGGGTCTTGCCAGCATCTCTGACCACTCTCCCCTGGGTGTGGCTGCCTCCATCCTTTGAACTCAGTTGTGCCCCCACAGCCTTTTCAACTTGCTCTTCTTTCTCCCTTCACACTCCTCAGTTATCTGTGTAGGTCACTTCATTTCCTTCAGGTCTCTACCCAATGCGGTGCCTTCCCCTCCTCTCCTTATCACTCTAGACCCTCGCTCTGCTTTCGCTTTTTAGAACTTACCACCACCTCTCATTTCTTTACTGGCCGTCTCTCCCATTGAGAGAGCTCCCTGAGCTCTAAAGGCCACAGCACTTGATCTGGTTCACTGCCGACTCCTTCTCTTAACACAACAGTCTCACCTCCACTGAAGGCAAGGCTAATCTTTGCTGGAAGAATAAACTTTTCCTAATCTTCCATGCTCTAACTTTGTTACTTCTATTCCATGCAATCCCAGATAAACAATTCCAGCAAGATTAAGTCCCCCAAATTTAGCAACTACTCACCCATTAATGATCATTTGGTCTGCCAAATTGAGAATTAAAAATAAACTGGAAGGCTAAAGAGGGTATTTGTCCACACACTGCTTGAATGTCTCCGGTGTGCAGGACGTCCAGTTTATAACATCCCACTTCCAGGCACAGGCCCTGACAGATGAGGAAGTGCCATGATTCTGTTGTCCAGACACCCTTCTGGTATTTAATCACCTTCATTACCAAAGAGCCAAAGTAAGTAAAAGCACCAACTTACTTAAATTCTTCTTGTTTCTGTTTCTTGTAGTCTTGTCTGTATTTTGTAAAGGCATCAAACAAATGATAAATAATTTCTGCACTAAAAATCCTAACTCCTAAACTATCAGCCATTTCTTGTGCATCCCGCTCAATTCTCACATCAAAGGCCAAAATTACTGCATACCTGAAAGGTTAAAACAGAGCATTCAGTGAAAAACTGAGACAGTCCTAAGAAGACAGTAAAATATGAAAACATTAGTTACAAAAGAGAAATTACTTACTGAGGATCATGTTCTAACATCACTGAAGCCTTCATAACATCTTTTTTATGGACTGGGCCAATGTTAATTCCTGCATACTGTTTTTTTTAAAAAAAGGAGAGTTTTAGAATTAACTTGCATGTACAGGGCACCAGAAACAGCATCACAAACCACTGTCACCATTGAGTCTTAGGGAATCAGGCACAATTACTCACGGGCACTTCTGACGTTTTCAGAAATTCAAGTAGAGCTTCCAAAGAGCCCAGTGTAGATGCCTGGACGTAGACTCCCTTTTCTTCTAATTTGATAGCATTGAGTGTCTGCTTTAACTCATGGATGAGTTCATCCTTGAAAGGAAATCAGATTTCACAATGTTTGTAAATACATCTGTACCCTCAAAGCATACATTCAAACTGTCTATCTCCTTTTGGTTGAGTGTTCATTCTTCAATGGGGTAGGGCATGAAATAATAGGAATAATCTTCTAAAACATAAAATACCAAAAGGATTTGCTTGACTGTTTTTAAGTATGAAATGCCCTAATCTCATGATTTCAGTTCCTCTTTCCTCTGCTCCTACTCCTCTGGAAAAGAAGAGATTTTAACTAGAAATAATTAAAACAAGCTTGTTGGGGCCATTAGAGACATGGCAGTCCACCCTAAACTCAGGAATGGCCAAACAGGGACACCTCCCCTGTTCTCACTGTCCTTAAGGGAGTGAGTTCTCTGATGAGCATGACTTTAATAGCGGTGGCCTCCACACACTAGAAGAGCTTGCTTCTTGCTGCTAATAGTTGTGTTTCCCCATTGGCCAGCCCACAAATAAACAGGCTCATTGCCTGCTTCTGTGAAACTATGCTTGATTTCTGAAGGCCAAGTGCGCCTACAAATAGGCAGAAAACCTGGACTGGAAGTGAGTCCTAGTACCTAATAAGATTTTCTTTAATTCTGCCTACATATTAGGGCATCTAAAATAAAATGCAAATAACTCTGAGATTTTTATTCATGTTTATTTGAAGAAATTCAAAATTCTAGATATTTTATATAAACATTTATGCCAGTTATTATTATGACTGTGACAAACAAAAGTAATTTAAAAGTATCAACTGTTTGCTAAGAGGCCACCAGACAACAAACACACACAGACAGAGGTGCCTTTTTATTCCCCATTCCAGTCTGTGCCCTGTTGTCACAAAGAAGAGCATAAACAGCTTTTGGGGGGAAATTTATTTTTTAATGACTTACTTTAAGAACTGGGATTTCATCTTCTTTATAAGCCACCAGGAGGGGTAAACCAGCCAATGTTTTCTCTAGGTCTTTTCCAAGAATCTTTACCCCCTGAGCTGCTTCTACTTCTTTATGCTTTTCATACTGGTTCTAAAAAGAAATTTATCACATTTATTTGAAAACTGGTTAGCAGTAGAAAATAATATAAGAGGCAATATTTTCATGACTTTGGGAGGGGGAAAGAATTCTTAAACTAGACATAAAAGCAATAACCACAAATTTAAAAACTGATAAATTCAACGTTAAAATTTAAGTACTCCCATTTCTCAAGACTCCATAGAAAAAGTAAAGACAAGTCCGAAGAGGAGAAGACATTGTAGCATGGATAAACCAACAAAAGTATCCTGAATATATAAAGAACTCCTATAAATCTGTAATAAAGTAGAGGGGGCATTTGACAAAGGAAGAAATTTAAATGGTTATGAACATATGAAACAATGACAATATATCAATCAAGGAAATTCTAAGTTAAATAACAAGGAGCTACATTCCCAAGGCAAAAATTTAACATGAAAGGGTCAAAAAGCTGGTGAAGATGTGAAAGAATGAGAACTTTAAAATACTGCAGGTGAGAATGTAACTAGTTAGTAACCATATGGTAGATGTGGCCTTGTCTAGTAAAACTGGAGACAAGCAAAAGCAATTCACTGCTAGGTTTGCACTCTGCAGACACTCACACAACCACACCAGGAGAAAGCGAATGGAATGTTCACAGCAGCAGCAGCAGCATTAAAAATAACAAAAATTAAAGCCTGGAAACAGCTCCCCTTTTCAAAAAGAGAAATCATGGTATACGGATACAATGGAACACTACAGAACAATGAAAATGAACAAACTACAAGTACAACAACATGGACAAATCTTGAAACTATTTTTTGACTGGGAAAAAACAAAACAAAACCACCAAAAACAAATACAAAGGAATGCATTGAGAATGACTCACTTTATATAAAGTCCAAAAATAGATCTTATAAACTATAAAGAAAAGCAAGGCTGTTTATTATCATAAAACTCATAAAAGGCAGTAGGAGGGAGCTACAATCAGGAAGAGGCAAGGAAGAAGCTTCTGGGGTGCCAGCTGTTCTGATTCTTATACTTTTTTTTTTTTTAAGATTTTATTTTATTTTTTTATTTATTACATATCCCCCCCCCACCCCTTTCTGCTTGCTCTTGCTGTGTGTCCATTCTTCTTGCTGTGTGTTTGCTTCTTGTCTCCCCACGTCTTTGCGGCGACACGCGGAGTTGGCCCTCCGCGGGGGCGGCTCACTCCGTTCGTGGGTGGCTCCCTTCCGTTTTCACGGGCAGCTCCGCTCCATGTTTCGCAGGCAGCAGTCCTCCATGTTTTTGCGGGCTGCCGGCTTCCGGTTCGCAGGCGGCAGCTCTGCTTTTCACGGGTGACTTTGCCATGCCCGTGGGGGCTCCGCCCTGCCCATGGCGGCTTTTTGCCTTGCCCACGGCGGCTCTGCCCCGCCCACGGCAGCTTGCCTTTCTCAAGGCCGTCTGCCCGCTTGGAGAGGTCCCCGGGAACCGAACCCAGGGCCTCCCATGTGGTACCCCAGCGTGCTCTTATCCACTGAGCTATCTAGCCGGGCCCTGTTCTGATTCTTGATCTGGTTGTTGTGCCTAATAATTTGTTCTACTTTTCATCTATATTTTGTGGACTTTTCAATATGAGTGTTTTATTTGCCAATTTAAAATGTTAATGAAAAACTAATTGGCAGCATAGAACCAGCGAGTACAATCTACTTTTTTTTTTTTTTAGGAGGTACCAGGGATTGAACCCAGGACCTTGTACATGGGAAGCAGGTGCTCAACCACCGAGCTACATCTGCTCCCCCATTGTACTTTGGTTTCTATGAGAAACCTAGTCTGATAAACAGGTACTTTCACTCATCTCTCCTCTGATGATAGTACTTCTGTATGATGATAGCCGAAGTAAAATGGGGAAAGTGAGGGATGTGTGTGATGTGTGTTAAGCTAAGTAGCTCTAAAAGTGAGGAAACAACCTCAGCAATTTTAAAATACTGTGCAAGTCCACACGTGCACACTAACCACCTTGGCTTACCTTCACTCGCAATTCCTTCATAGGAGGAGGTAACAGGAGGCCTCGAATCTGAGTTACAATGGGCCCTTCTACTCCAGGAACAATGATGGTATCTCCTTCCTTCAAACGCCCGTTGATCAATATGACATCTATAGTGGTGCCCATTCCCGGGAGAGCTTTAACCTAAGAGACATTATTGCAAAGGGAGTGAAATATATCCTATGATGCACCACATTTATTAAACCTACAAGTAGTAAATACCCCCACCCAGAGAAGCCTCTGTTAAAAAAAAGGAAAGCAATAGGCAGCAAAGATGATTACCTCCATCACCTGAGCTCTCAGCGATTCACAGTGTGCAAGTCTCTTGCTCAACATTGTTTGAGTTAACTCGACAAGCAGGCATATCAGACTTCCCATGCCATCACCAGTATGTGCAGAGGTAGGTACCAAGGACACAAAAGTGCGGGGATCTTTATTCTCATAAAATAGAGCAGCATTCAAGCCCTACATATGTAAAAAGCAAAGTCATTCCAAAATGCCAAGCAGTGGAAGATGGTGTCCAGAAAAGGACTGATTAACTAGAAGCTAACGGAAACAGGATTAATGAAAATGTGGACTTCACTACAAAGACAATACAATAAAAGAAAAATTCTGCGACATGGGCTCTTTATGAAGACATGAAAGATGTCTCACCTGCTGTGCAAATTCCACAATTATAGCTTTTGCTCGCTCCTCAAATTCATCTTTTGTATTCTTTTTCTGCCTCTTTAAAGTAGCCGCCACATCAGAGTCAGGGCTCTTTTTCCAGTCATACAACCTATCAATCTGGAAAAGTTTCTTCATGAGAAACATCTCTAGAACATTCAGAACATTCGGGAATATAAAGGAGATTAACAGCTTCAGATAATTCCTAATAGACATACATCATATAGATCCAGAAGACTGAATTACTCAGAGATTTTATTATACTAAAAGGCTCTTGTAGCATGCCTAACTGCATTCTTTCTTAAATTAGAAACTACTCAGGTACCATTTTTCCCTGTCAGCTGCCACCAAGTTCATGAGAGACTGCCATTTGTTTGAAAAAAGCTGAGATGCTAAAATTATCCTAGGACAATTAACTAAGTATGTTGTCAGAATTGCAAAATGGTCAGAAGTTATGGCGAGTAGACTTGCACTTTAAAGAAAGGTTAAAGGAAGCTTCCTTCAGGCTGAACGAAAATGATATGGAAAGAAAACTTGGATCTACACAAAGATATGGAGAACATCAAAATGGTAAAAATGCAAAGCCTTGTTTTTACATTTAAAAAATTGCTTTAAAAGATAGCTGTCTGTTAAAGCAAAAATACTAACGAATTGCAGGTTTCTAAAGAAGTAAAATGTATGAAAACAATAGCACAGACGATGGGAGGAGGGAAATAGTGGTATACTGTTATAAGGTTCTTATACAGAAAGAGGTATAATGTTATTTGAACATAGAGAGTGATTCGTCAGAGTGATGTGTTAGTGATACAAGACGCATATTGCAAGCCCTAGAGCAATCGCTAAGAAAATAAAGCAAACATATAGCTAATAATCCATTAGGAGCATAAAATGAAATACAGTGGTGTACAATTAACCCAAAAGGCAGGAAAAATAAGAAGGAAAGAATAAATTTGAGATGAGTTAAATAGAAAAAAAATAGCAGCATGGTCCAGTTAAATCTAAACTAACAATATACATTAAATGTAAATTCTCTAGACATTCCAATTAAAAGAAATATTACTGTCGTTGATATATTAAAAAAAAATTCCAGTTACAAGAAATGCATTCTAAAAATACACAAAGACATGAAAAAGTAAAAAGATGCCATGCAAACAGTAATCATAAGAAAGAGTGGCTATATTATTATCAGACATTGTAGACCTCAGGACAAGTTATAGTAATAGGAATAAAGACAGATTTTGTAATGATGAAAAAGAATCAACTCATTAAGAAGAAAACAATCTTAATTTGTATGCTCCTGATCTAAAAATAACTTGAAGCAAAAACTGACAGTACTGAAAGAAATAGACAAATCCATAATTACAGTTGGAGATTTCAAAAATCCACCCTTAATAACTGATAAAATTGGTAGACCCTAAATCAGTAAGGATACAGAATTAAATAACACTATCAACCTAGTTGATCCAATTGACATTTACAGAACATTTGACCTAACAAAAGCAGAATATAATTCTTTTCAAGTGAAACCAAGCAATCATATGCTGGGTCATAAAACAAATCTCAATAAATTTAAAAGAAATGACATCATTCAAGGTGTCTGCAATGGAATTTAATTAGAAATCAGTAATAATATACCTGGAAAAATCCCAAAATATTCAGAAATTAAACAACATCTTTCTAAATAATGCATAGGTGAAACGGAAAAAAATCACACAACAAATCAGAGAATACTTTGACCTCCATAATAATAAAAACACAATATACCTAAGCACTGCTTAGAAGGAAATTAATACCTATAAATTCTTATATTAGAAAAGAAAAAAGATCTGAAATCAATAGTCTAAGCTTCCAGTTAAGAAAGTTGAAAAAGAACAAATAAAACTGAAAGCAAGAAGAGGAAATGATAAAATTAAGAGTGGAAATCAATGAAATGGAAGAGACAAATAAGAGAATATCAACAAAATCAAATGTGGGTCTTTGAAATATCAACAAAATTTGATAAACCGCTAGCTAGAGTGATCAAAAAGCAAGAAAAAGATAAAACACGGACTGGAACAGATAGCTGCATTATTCACAACTGCCAAAAGATGGACACAACCCAAGTGTCCATCAACTGATGAATGGATAAATAAAATGTGGTACATACATACAACAGAATATTATTCAACATTAAAAAGGAATGATGTTCTGATTCAGTGTAACCACATGGATGAACCCTGAGCACATTATGTTGAGTTAAATAAGCCAGACACAAAAGGACAAACACTGTGTGATCTCATACTGATATGAAATAATTAGACTACGCAAACTCATAGAGTCAGAATATAGGTTACCAAGAGCAGGGTTGGGGGTAGAGAATGGCAGTACAACACAGTAAATCCTATTGTAAACAATGGACAATAATTAATACTACAATTATAAAAATGATCTTTCATGAATTACAACAAATGTATCTCACTAATGCAATGTGTTAAAATAGAGTGGTATAGGGGAACTCTGTATTTTCTGTATTTTGATATTTTATGCATGAAATATAAAGATACCTACAACCTACAACTTGTCTAACAAAAAATTATTAATAAAACCTCCCAGAGAATAAAAAAAACTTGAACATTATCCCCTATATCAGGAATGAAACAGGGGACATCACCGTAGATACCCAGACATTTAAAGGATAATAGAGAATTACCAAGAACAATTTTATACCAAAATTTGGACAACCTAAATGAAATGGACAAATTCCTTGAAAGATGCAAATTTCTAGACTGACAAAAGAAGATTTTAAAACTCTAAGTAGTCCTATACCTATTTAAGAAATTGAAATTTGTCATAAAAACTTCTCTATAAATAAACTCTAGGCTGATGTGGCTTTTCTGGTGATTTTTATCAAACAATGAAGAAATAATACCATTCCTATGCAAACTGTTTCAGAAAACAGACAAGGAGAAAATACTCATGAGGCCACTGCTACTGATACCAAAACCAGAAGAAAAGACTGTATGTGAAAATAAAACTACATGCCAATATCACTCATGGATGGACACAAAAATCTTCTACAAAATATCAACAAATCAAATCCAGCAATATATGAAAAGGATAATATATCATGACCAAGTGCCGTTTATTCAGATAATGTGAGGTTGCTTTCACATTTAAAAAAAATCATGTAATCATGTAATTCACATTATTAACAGAAAAAAGGTGAAGAGCCACGTGAACATCTCAGCAGATGCTGAAAAAGCATTTGACAAAACTTAACAATAATTAATGATTAAAACACCACCACTCCCAGCAACCCAGGAAATACAGAGAACATCCTCAACCTGGTAAGATGCCTGTACCAAAAAACCCTACAGCTGCCAACATACTTAATGGTGAAAGAATGAAATGAACACATTCTCCCTAAGATGGGGAAAAAGACAAGAATGTGTACTTTCATCACTTCTGTGTAATGCTATTCTAAAATATCTAGTTGGTGCATTAAGGCAAGAACAGATTTAATCATGTACATAGGAAATCCCAAGTGATCTATAGAAAAGCTACTAGGCCTAATCAGTGAATGTTTTAACAAGGTCACAAGACACAAGGTCAATATATTATACAGCAAACATGTGGAAATTCAATTTTTAAAATATGCTATTTAAAATAGCATAAAAAACATGAAATACTTAGGGATAAATTCAGAAAAATGTCCAACATGTGGACAATGTAACTACAAAATACTGCTGAGATAAAGTAAAGCTAAGTAAATTTAGAGATACAACGTTCACTGATCAAAAGACTCAATATTGTTAAAATGTCAGTTCTGGGAAGCGGATGTGGCTCAAGTGATTGGGCTCCCTTCTACCATATAGGAGTTCCAGGGTTTGATTCCCAGGGCCTCTTGGTGAAAAAGCAAGCTGGCCCGAGCAGCGAGCTGGCCTCAGCAGAGAGCCGGCCCACGCAGAGTGCTGACCTGCGCGGAGAGCTGATGCAGCAAGATGACAAACAAAACAAAACAAGACACAGAAGAAACAACAGGAGACACAGCAGACCAGGGTTCTGAGGTGGCGCAAGAGATACAGCACCTCTCTCTACTCTGGAAGGTCCGAGGAACGTTCCTGGTGCTGCCTAAAGAGAAGACAAGCAGACACAGAAGAACAAAAAGAGAGCAGACAGCGAGCACAAAACTACAAGAGGATGGGGGAGAAATAAATAAACCTTAAAAAAAAGAAAAAGTTCTCCTGAAATTTATCTACAGATAAAATACAACCCCAGTGAAAACCCGACAAGGCTTTTTGTAGAAATTAACAAAATGATTCTAAACTTTATATGGAAATTCAAGGACCTAAGATAGCCAAAACAATTTTGAGGAAGTAAATCAAAGTTGAAGGACTTATGAGACCTACTTTCAAGACTTAGTCTGAAGTTATCATAATCCAGACAGGGTGGTATTGCCATAGAGAGAGGTAGACATATAGGTCATTGAAAGAGAAGATAGTTTAGAAACACACACACAAACACACTCACACACTATATGAACAATTAATTTTCAACTGAGATTACAAGGTAATGAGGAAAAGCATAATATTTTCAACAAATGGTGCTGAAACAACTGCTTATCCATATAGGGAAAAAAGTGAACTTCAATCCTTATCACATGCCATACACAAAAATTAACTCAAAACCTATTTCAGATCTAAACGTAAAAGTTAATATTATCAAATGTCCAGAAACACTGGAGAAAACTTTCAGACATGTGGTAAGAAAGGATGACTTGTATAGAACACAAAAAAATCACAAATCATAAATTAAAAGCACATAGATTAAATTTTGCAAAAATTAGAAATGTCTGGTCTTCAACACACACTATTAAGAAAATGAAAAGTAAGTCCAAGACTACAAGAAAATATCCCCAATACACATAATTGAAAAGGACTTATATTGACATATAAAAAGAACCTTTAAAATTCAATAAGATAACAATCTAATAAAAAATGAGCAAAGGATTTTGAAAAGACTTCACCAGAGAGAAACAAATGGCAAATAAGCACTTGAAAAGATATTCAACGCCATTAGTCATCATGGAAATGCAAATTAAAACCACAATAATTTAGCATTACACATCTATTAGAATGGCAAAAGACAGGGCAAGTGTTGGCAAGGTTGTGAAGCAACCGAAACTCTTATATATTGCTGGTGAGAGTGTAAATGGTACAATCTTCTTGGAAAAAATTGGCAGTTTCTCTTAAAGCTGAGCATACACATACCATATGACCCAGCAAATACTGTTCCTATGCATTTATACTCAAAGGAAATGAAAACAAATGTCTACACAGACTTGTACAGAAATGTTCATAGTCCCTTTATAAATAATGGATAAGGGCATAAATCTATAACAACATGAGCAGTGAAAGATGCCCCACTCAAAAAATTATAAATTTAAAAATACATATTGAACTGTACACTTAGCCTGGGCATGTTTTATTATATGTTAAGTTATACAACCATAGATAAATATTTTTAAATCACAAAAATTTAAGAAGCATGATTTCACAATTAAATTTTTCAGGAGAGCTTACCTTATTGAGGGCAACAATGAAGGGACATTTTTTAGATTTCAGAAGGTTGATAGATTCAATTGTCTGGGGCTCCAAACCATGCATGATATCAACAACTAAAATGGCAATATCACAAAGAGAGCTTCCTCTGTTTCTCAGATTACTGTTGAAAAGAGAGAAAGGATGTACAAATAGAAAGTCTGGAAATTAATACTTTTACTTAGTCAAATTCAATTTTGATGTCTTTGTAAAAGCTAAACAATAAGAACAAAATGGAGTACATGCATTAAATTGTTAAAGTGCCATTATTCCTCAACTTGCCAAATGCATATCTGACACACACAGTGAATTTTTATCAGTTGGCATGAGTTAGTTTCAGAAGCTACTCCAATATTTCTGCCAATTTTACTGACCAGTTTTTGCACTAAGAAATACGGCTAAGGAACAAAATTATAATATTCCACCAGTAATAGGTTTCACAGGAGATAGACCAGGTATGTACTAGGATTTGTCCTGCATACCACATTAAGGAGGTGCTCTTTCAAAGTAGGAAAGACTTCCCTCTATAAAAAACAAGTATCCAAATAAAACACTACTAAAGCAATGAGGCATAGGTGGGGACTGGTAATCAAAGGGACCAAACATCTCAAATTACCACCCAAGGTAAATCACTAACTGGACTGTCTCACCCACTGAACTTTTAGATTTGGTGATTTGAAGCAGTTTGCTTGATGACAAAAGATTCAAATTGTTCTTACCTGAAAGACTCATGCCCAGGAGTATCTATAATCAGCATTCCTGGAATCCGTACGTTCTCTCTATCAAACTAAACAAAACAGGAGAGAATGAATGGAAAGAGCATACACAAAAATTTTTAAAAATTGTTTGGTATTGCTATTCTGAGAATGTTGTGTGTGTAATATGGGGTAAAGCATAATAGTCTAATTCTGTTGTCCCCAGTGTCCTTGAGACCTAGGAGTCTCGATTTGAGCGGCAAAAAGGAGAAATACAGATATAATTAGGAAGAGGTTAAGAAAATACTTGAAGTCCTAAATATGAATTAAAAGTATCAATATGAACCTATGAGGAACTGTATATACAGACACACATGCACACTTTTTAATTTCCTAGCTCTGTCCACTGCCCAGTGTCCAGACTGGGCCTGACAGCCAATTTCCATGAAAACTAATAGGATTTCTTGAAGCAATGATCATTTCAGGCCTGGGGCAGGCAATGTATAAGATGAGTGGGAACATCCTGCTATGCCTGATAGTGTAGATGCAAATAAAGACCAATACTACTATAACTGTATCCAAAACACACAGGAGCCAACCGCAGGGCAAAGACAAAACTATCTCAGCATAAATAACAGAACTGAAATGAACTGAAAAACAGTAAATATGTTTAAGTCCATTTAGAGTTCATAATAACACAAAACAAAACTGGCCACTCTTTATTTTGAAACTTGGTAAATAAGGCACAGGATCAGACATTTATTCTGCCTTTCCTATACATATTATCACTGAGTAACCAATCAATCAATGAGGCAAAGTTTCTCTACAGAAGTAATCCAATAAAGGAAGATGGATGGTAGAACTGGAATATCACCATTTTGCAATCCCTAATACACTAAACAAAAATAATGATTATCACCACGGAAGTTACTCTGGGGTAGAAAAAGAGGGTTTTGACTGTGAAGGAACATGTGGAGGGCTGCTGAGATAGCTGACATTCTATCTCTTCACAGAGATTTGTACTGCAATGATTCATTAAGCTTTACTTGATTTTCTTTATGTTATCCAAGACAATTTTGAGAAAAAAGGGAGATAAAGAAAATGTAATCAATTTAATAGAAAGAAAGAGTAGAAGACTGAACAGAATTTTTAAAGATGGAGATGGATGGTTAAAATATAGAACAAGGAGGGGAACCACATGCTCTACCTTCAGAACAGTATCTCTGGGAGAGAAAAAAGGAAGATCTAAAGCAAAACAGTGCTTTTTACATATTAACATGTTCATTTTAAATGGTGAGGATATAGGTATCTGAAATACTACTCTCTGTGCTTATTCTTTTGATTGAAAGTTTGTATTTTAATTTTTGTTAGAGATTAAAACACCCTTGTGAAATAGAGGGTACATACGTTTTTAATCATCTTAGTTTGTTCATTAATAGCTTCAAGGGGAACATTAGTAGCTCCAATTTGCTGTGTGATGCCACCTGCTTCACCATCCTGTACATGAGTATGACGGAGCTGTGAGAAGACAGATTTGTATTTTGAAACTGATGAGGACAATTTATTGTAAACAGAATTGCCTATTTGTGCTATGGTTTTTATTAGCTTTTTTTTTTTTTAAGATTTATTTATTTTATTACATATCTCCCCTTCCCCACGGCGGCTCTGGTCCGCCCATGGCGGCTTGCCATTCTCAAGGCGGTCTGCCCGCTAGGAGAGGTCCCCGGGAACCGAACCCGGGGCCTCCCATGTGGTATCCCAGTGCGCTCTTTATCCACTGAGCTATCTAGCCGGGCCCTTTATTAGCTTTTTAAAAGCCTGATTAGAAAGTTAGGCTTTGAAAAAGTTAAAAGTTAACTATTCAAAAAATTATATCAATTCATAAAATATTCTTACCTTATCCAGAATTTTTGTCTTCCCTGTGTCCACATGTCCAAGTACACAGATAACAGGGGCTCTTAGCTTTTCTGTATTTACATTTTTACTATGTTCAAATCTCCGTTTCTAGGGGGAAAAAACACAAAAATTATCATTTCAAGCCTTCACTATCATTATTTTCCTTTCACTATTTTGCCTTGATAATAGAATACCACAACCTGCATCCAAAGTCTATGTTGACATGGTTACAGGTAATTAATTTTACAATGTAAACTTTACAATCTAAATCCTATCACAGCAACTCTGGGCAAGGAGAAACCTGCTTAAAAGAGATTTCAGACTTGCTCTGTTAAATATGAATAAGAATGGTGTGGAGTTGGCTCAAACTTTCTGAATACTTTTGTATACAGCTAGTTTTACAAAATATAATCAATCTGGTTTTCTGTCATACTTTACAGTACATTCTATTGCGTTAAAAAAATGTTGCTAGACTTAAGAATTGTAAAGTTTCTTAAAGGAGTTTATTTCAAACTTTTACCCAATATACAAATGCTATAATTATAAACCTCCTCAATTAGGAGGCTGTTAATTAAGCCTCTGCTTAAATAAATCCAATGACATTTACTAATGACATTTACTATCTTCCCAAGGCACTACCACTTCCATGTACACCAATAACTGTGAGAAAAGCTTTTCCTTGAACCAAAATGTTTTTCTCTGTAGCATTTCCCTAAATATTTCAGTGTTCTGATAACCAAACAAAAATACCTGCCTGTATATATATAGTCCTTCAAAATGACAACCTTTCAAGTACAATAAAACTGGTATACAAATGAGATAGACTTTCACCAAAACGTTGAAGTAATGTTATTTACCAAACCATTTTCCAGGTAAAATCTATTTTTATATAAGAGCTCTTTATTTTTATTTCTAGCACTAAATACTGGCGGGAAATGGCACTGCAATGAAAAATGTTTAAAAACTGCAGATGTGAGCCTGATGGAGGACTTATTTACTAAGAGTAATACACCACAGCCTCCCAGTATGTGCAACTCAAATTCAAATGTGATTTCAATTAAGATTTGACATGGTTGAAAACTGCCTGCCTCTCCCACACTTGGTGAAATCGTTCAGCTTTTCTGGACAGCAATGTCACACAGACTGAGACACAGAAATTCCACCTCTAAGTATTTATCCGGAAGCAATGACAGGACAAATCTACAAAGCCGTACTTGTACAACAAAAGTGTTTGTTCACTATAGTACTGTTTATAATAGTGAAAAAAAAAAAATTAGTAACAATGTAATGGTTTTCATTGGATGATTTCATAATGAGTGTTTTCCAAACACCATGGCTGATACCTATCTGGCTGCCTAAGACTCATCTAGGGAGAGATCCCAATCCACCATGGAGATTCTGACTCAGGGAGTCTGGAGTGAACTTCAGAAAATTCTAAAACACAGCAAGATTTTGGAACCATGAAATTAAATTAGGGTAATTTTATAAAACAGAATACAAAATGAGGCTCTTAAACATGCTGAGATGAGAATTTTTGAATGACAGAATAAGGGGTTAGGCAAATACTTTTTTTGCCCAAAAAGCAACGATAAAACTAGATACAGAACCGTAAAAAAGCAAAACAAAAAAACAACAAAAAACAAACAAAAAATCCTTTAAAGATCATGGAAATTGGCCAAAGAAACATTTAATTCAAATAAGTCTATGACCCTTTGTAAAAACAATGAAAGAAACAATTAGAGTTTTACACTAGAGCTATTCCATCACTCCTCCCACTCCTACAGCTACATGGGGCAGAAGTGGTGTGGTTAGTGGAACTGGGGATTTCATGCCCTGGGGCACTGAAAAACAATAGTGGGGAATCAGATGTGACTCAAGCAGTTGGGCGCCTGCCTACCACATGAGAAGTCCCAGGTTTGGTTCCCAGTGCCTTCTAAAGATGAGTAAGACAGCGAACTGATGCAAGGAGGAGAAACAACAAGCAGGGAGGATAGGTGGCTCAAGAAACTTGGCACCTCCCTCCCACATGAGAGGTCCCAGGTTCGGTTCCTGGTGTCTCCTAAAAAGACAAGCAGACACAGAGAGCACACAATGAACAGACACAGCAAGCAGACACCCAGACAGCGAGCACAAACTACAAGGAGGAGAGGGAGAAAGAAAGAAATAAAATAAATCTTAAGGAAAAAAAAGTGATCTCAATGTCATAGAAAGGAAAGACTCATAGTGAAAGACTACGTTCTGGACACAGGAGGGACAAGCAATAACCTGGAAGATCTGCCAGAAATGTAACAGGGAGATCCTTTAAGGATCCCACTTATCTCTGGTCATCTGGAAAGCTGTGAAAACAATGAGAAAAGACCAGAGAGGTCCTTATTGACTACCCATTCCTGACTTAACCAGAGACCTTGCAAATGCACAAAATTGCATACCAAAGTACCCTAGGAAACTGACTCAAGTTTGAATGCATTCCTTAAGCCACACTCAAAAAGTAGAAGACTTACTGCCTCAAGGTCTTTAAGAACAACCACTGACCAATCACTGGCTAATATGCTGAACCAGGTGCAATCACTAAAAAGCCAGGTTTAAAAATAAAAAGAATAAAATATAAAAACTAAAAATTTGCAAAGAAACATCAGCAGCTGTATACTACAGGAGAAACAGACTCCATCAAATTCGTCCACATAATTCACCAAATAAACAAATATAGACACAACCAGCACTCTTGTGGGGACCAGCAGAATTCAGACTTCCTATAACATATTACCTGAAATGTATGCTTGTCAACAAAAAAATTCCAAGATAAATAAAGAAACAGGAAAATGTGACCTATAACAGAGGGAATAGTAGTCAAAAGAAACTATCCTTGAGGGGCCCAGTGTTGGTCCTAGCAGACAAACACTTGAGAGCAGCTACTATAAATATGTTCAAAGAACTAAAATGAACCACGTTTAAAGAAATGAAGGAAAGTGTGATAACATTGATGACTCATCAAATAGAATATATCAACAAAAAGAAACAGATTATTAAAAACACACACACACGGAGGGGAAGTGGATATGGCTCAAACAGTAGAGCGCCACCTCCCACATGGGAGGTCCCAGGTTCGGTTCCCTGTGCCTCCTGAAAGGGCAAAAACAAACAACAAGCAAAATAAATGAGGAAACCAACTCAGGGAAGCTGATGTCACTCAGTGGTTAAGGACCAGCTTCCTACATCGAGGTCCCAGGTTCAATCCCTGGACCCTGGTACTTCAAAAAAAAAAAAAGGAAATTTTGGATTTGAAAAGTTAAATAAATTTAAAATAAATAAATGATGATCTGAATTAGCAGAAGAAAGAATCAAGAGAACCTGAAGATAGAGTAATAGAGATTCAGTCTGAAAAATGGAAAGAAAAAAGAAGAAAAAAAAAATTAACAGAGCCTCAGAAACCTGTAGGACACAATCTAGTGCACCAATGTTCATGTAATGAGAATCCCAGAAAGACAGGAGACAGAAAAATAGAAAAAAATATTTGAAAAAATAAAGGCCAAAGAAATCCACACCTAGAGACGTAATAGATAAATTGCCAAAAGCCAAAGTCAAAAACAAAATCTTGATAGCAACAAGAGAAAAATCACTTGTCACGAGTAAGGGAAACCCAATAAGATTAATAAATGATTTCTCACCAGAAACAATGGAGGCCAGGAGACAAGTGGGATGACGTAATTTAAGTGCCAAATGAAAAAAACCTGTTAACCAAAAATTTTGTATGCAGCAAAATTCTCCTTAAAACCTGAAAGTGTAATAAACTATTTTCCAGATTTAAAAAAAGACTAAGAGAATTCACTGTTACCAGATCAGCATTATGAGAAATATCAAAGGAAGTATTTTGGGCTGAAAGAAGTGACACTAGAAGGGAATCTGAACTCAGAGTAAGGAAAAAAAAAAAAAAAAGAGTACCAGTAAAAGTAAATATACAGGTAAATATAAAAGCCAGTAAAAATGTGTATTTTTTTCTTGACTTAAAAAAACTTCATAAAACATTAATTCTCTTGTTTGAATTCTATTGCATGATTCCATTTATGTGAAATTCCAGGAGTCAAGTCTAAGAGACAAAAAATAAATAAGTGGTTGCCTGGGGTAAGGGTGGGAATAGCAATAACTAAACAGGCAAAGGAATCTTACTGGTGTGATGAAACTTCTAAAACAGGATTATGATGATGGTTGCTCAACTCAGTAAACTGAATTGTACACTTAAAATCAGAAACTTTTATGGTATGTAAATTATAGCTCAGGTAAGCTATTTATTAAAAGTTCTGATTACCTATTGAAGAAAAAAAAAACTGTATTGGAAGATAAACCTTGAAGACTTCATGTTGAGTAAAATAAGCCAGACAAAAAAGAATACTGTATAATTTCACTGATATGAAATAATTAGAATAAGCAAATTCCTAGAGTTAGAAACTAGAATAAAGGTTATCAGAGGCTGGGCTGGGGGTAAGAAATGAGGAGTTAATGCTTATTGGTAAAGAATTTCTATTTGGGATGATGGAAAAGTTTTGGTAATAAATGGTGATGATGGCAGCACAACATGCAGGTAATTAACACCAATGAAATATATATTTGAATGTGGCTAAAAGGGGAAATTGTAGGTTGTATATATGTTGCTAGAATAAAAATTTAAAAAACAAAAAACAAAAATTTCAAAAAACATAGGACTATACAACACAGTGAACCCTAACATAAACTATGGACTACAGTCAATAGTACAATTAGAATAATAGTCTTTCATCAGTTGTAACAAAAGTTGTAGCATTATTAACACTAATGCAATGTGTCAATAATAGGGAAAATTATGAAGAGGGTTATATGGGAGCTCTGTATGATCTTTCTGTAAACCTCTAGTAAAAAAAAATATGGAAGTTTATAATATATAAAAACGTAATAAAAAATACAAAGATAACACAAAGGCACAGAATGGGAGAGAATGAAGCTATATTGTAGCAATGAAATGACACCAGATAGTAACAAATCCATAGAAGAAATGAGAAGCAACAAATATGTTAATATGTAGGTTAATAAGACTCTATAAATATATTTTTCTCCTTTTGCTTAACTACTTTAAAATATATAAGATCAAATAAGATAATAAAAACACTGTTTTGTTGGGTTTATGACAAATATAACATGTATAACAATGGCACAAAGAAAGGGAGAGGGAATAGAGCTATATTGGAACAAAGTTCTATGTTTTATTAGAATTAAGTTAGTATTAATCAAAAGCAAATAATGATAAATTAAAATGTGTATTTTAGTCCCTAGAGGAACCATGAAGAAAACTAAATTTTTTTTAAAGTTTTAAAAAAATCAACATGGGAACTGAAATGATATTCTAACAATCATATCCATAAAAACCTTAAATGTGAATCATCTAAGACTTCAATTAAAAGGCAGATTATCAGACTGGATAAAACAGCAAGAATAACTACATAGTGTCTATAAGAGAAAAGCTTTCATAGAATGAAAATAAAAAGATGGAAAATATATGATAACAGAGCTGAAGTGGCTATACTTCTGTAAGACAACACAGACTTTAAGATACAAAATGTTATTAGAGACAAGAGGGACAAAATCCCCAAATACTGACAGCATTAATGGGAGAAATATGCAATTCAATGATCAGAGTGGAAACTCCAATACTCCACTCTCAATAATGAATAGAAGAACTACTCCCAAAAAATCAGCAAGTATATGGGAAATCTGAACACCATCAAGCAAGTTGACCTAACTGGCATCTATAGAACACCTGACCCACCACCTAAACGGCATCTATTGGAACTTTTTTTTTCTAAGGTACCGGGACCAGGAATTGAACCCCAGACCTCCCATGTGGGAAGCAGGCGCTCAACTGTTTGAGCCACATCCGCTCCCTTATTGGACTCTTGACCCACCAGTTATCATAATACACATTCTTCATTTAATTGCACAAGAAATATTCTAGGAGAGTACAAATGCTTATATGGTATCAGAAAGAAAAGATCTCAAATCAATAAGCTTTCTTAAGCTGTTACCTTAAAAAAAAAAGACAAAAAAGAGCAAATTAGTCCAAACCAAGAAAAAAAGGAAATAATAAAGAATACCATGAAAACCAAGCAAAAAGAGAGAAACTGTAGAGAAAAATCAATGAAACCAAAAGTTGGTTCTTTAAAAAGATAAAAAATTGACAAACCTTTAGCTAGACAGACCAAGAAAAACAAAACAAAAGAGGAGACAGATCACTAAAATCATAATTGAAAGAGGGGATACCATTAGTGACCTTACAGACACTTAAAGCATTGTAAAAGGATACTATGAACAACTATAGTCTCACAAATTAGACTAAACAAATTATTAAAAAGATAAAAATTACCAAAATTAACTTAAGATGAAATAGAATGTCTGAACAGATCTACAATGAGTAAAGGAACTGAATTAGTATTTTAAAAATATTCCCCAAAAGAAAAGCTCAGGCTTTTAGTGAATTCTACCAAATATTTAAACAGGAAATAATACAATCCTTCATAAATTCTGATAGAAAATAGAGGAGGAATGGACACTCCCCAACCAATGCTAGTAGGCTAATATCACACTCATACCAAAGTCAAATCATAAGAAAAGAGAGCTATCAATCAATGCCCCTCATAGATATGGACCTCAAAATCCTCAACAAAATATTACCAAACTAAAGCCATTAACATATAAAGAGGATACATGGGAACCGCTGTGGTTCAATTGGTTGGGCTCTGGTTTACCACATGGGAGGCCCCGGGTTTGGTTCCCAGGGGGCCTCCTGGAGAAGGCAAGCCATCGCGCGGTGAGCTGACGCAGCAGGGGGAGACAAGCAGACACAGAGAAACGCAAAGCAAATGAACACAGCAAGCACAAGCAGCAAGGGGGAGTTATATAAATAAATAAAAATAAATCTTTAAAAAAATAAATAAAGAGGATACATACTATGACCAAGTGGGATTTATTCCAGGAATGCAATGTTGGTTTAACATCTGAATGTCAATTAATGTAATATACCATATATTAACACAATAAAGGAAATAAATCATTTTAAGAGACATAAAAAGCATCCAATACTCATTCATGATAAAAACTCTCAGCAACCTAGAAATAGAAGAGAACTCCCTCAAAGTGACAAAGGGTATCTATGAAAAACCTACAGCTAATGCTGAAAATCTGAACACTTTCCCCAAAATATTGGAAACAGAGAAGATATCCACTCTGACCAGTTCTATTCAACATTGTATTATACAAGAAAAAGCAATAAGACAGGAAAAAGAAACAAGAGGCAATCAAGTTGGAAAGGAAGAAAAAGTCTTTAATCATAGATGACATGATCCTTTTTAAAAAATATTCTAAGAATCCACAAAAATCTATTAAGAGTAAAAATATTTTTGGCACATTTGTAGGATATAGATCAATTTACAAAGATCAATTAGGGGAGCAGATGTGGCTCTAGCAGTTGAGCGCTTGCTTCCCACATAGGAGGTCCCAGGTTTGGTTCCCAATGCCTCCTAGAAAAAACAAAAACAAACAACAAGCAAAACAAATGAAAAAACCAACACAGGGGAGCCAATATGGCTCAGTGGTTGAGTGCTGCCTTCCCACATACAAGGTCCTGGGTTCAATCCCCAGCTCCTGGTACCACACACACACACAAAGTTACATTTCAAATATTAGCAATAATATAAAAATAAAATTAAGAAAACAATTTCATTCACAATTATATCTAAAAAGAGTAAAATATAAATAATACATTATAAAAAAGAATTGCAAAACTTGTACCCTGGATACTACAAAACACTGATGAGAAAAATTAAAGAATAGTTCAATAAAATGGAGAGAGAGTCCATAGACCATGTTCATGTACTGGAAGAGTCAGTATTATTAAGATGTCAATTCTCTCCAAAATTGATCTGTAGATTCAACACAATCCCTATCAAAATCCCAGCAGGATTCTGCAGAAATTGAAAAGCTAATCTTAAAAATCATATGGAAAAACAAGCTGCCAAAAATAATCCAAAACAATTTTGAAAAGACAAAGTTGGAAGATTTACCAGTTTCAAAGCTTACTATAAAACTATAGTAGTAGTCAAGACAACGTGGTACTGGCATATTCAGGAGAAGGATAAATATATCAAATATCATTAGACTGATATATCAAGGCTGCATGTTATCATTTTGATGGTAACCAGTAAAATAATGAATTAAAAAAATGAATAGCTTCCAAACCAACAGAGGAAAAAAAATACAACAATAAACCAAAAGTAAGCAACCAATGGAAATGAATTGAGAGTTCAGAAATCATAAATCTTGCATATTGATGGCCAACTGATTTTTGACAAGGGGGCAAAGACTACTCAATAGGAAAGAATAGGTGCTGGAAAACTAGATCTCCATTTGCAAAAAAAAAAAGGAAGATGGATCCCTACCCCAAACCATATACAAAAATCAATTCAAAATGGATCAAAGATCTAAATATAAGAGCCAAAACTATAAAATTCTAGAAGAAAATACAGGGAAGCATCTTTTAAGACCTTGTGTTAGACAATGGTTTTTTATACATTACACCAAAAGCATAAGCAACAAAAGAAAAAAATACATAAATGGGACTTCATAAAAATTAAAAACTTTTGTACATCTAAGGACTTCATCATAAAAGTACAAGACAAAAAGAATAGGAGAAAATATTTAGAAACCACATATCCAATAAGGGTTTAATACCCAAACTATATAAAGAAATCCTACAACTCAACAACAAAAAGACAAACCTTCCAATTTAAAAATGGCAACAGGGGCCCGGCTAGATAGCTCAGTGGATAAAGAGCGCACTGGGAAACCACATGGGAGGCCCTGGGTTCGGTTCCCAGGGACCTCTCCTAGCAGGCAGACCGCCTTGAGAATGGAAGCCGCCATGGGCGGGCCGGAGCCGCCGTGGGCAGGGCAAAAAGCTGCCACGGACAGGCAAAAGCCGCCACGGGCAGGGCAGGTCGCCTGCAAATCGAGCACAGCCAGCCACCCGCGAACTGGAGCCGGCCG
>PVKH010001096.1:0-32259 GCA_004027955.1 Chaetophractus vellerosus | reverse complement strand
TAACAAGGCCACCTCTTGTACTTTGAAGAGCTGGCGAGAAATTGTTTCCTTATGTTGCATTAAAATCTGCCTTCCTGCAAGTGACTTCTGTGGCTGGACCATAAATCAATCCCCTTTCCCACATCTAGACTTTCTTCAGAGGTTTATAAAGAGCTACCAGTCCTTATCGTTCCTTGCAATTCTCACATCTCTCCATAGGCTCCATTTTACACCTGGTTCCACAATTTATTTCTACATGTGCATGTTCCCCAAATTTAACAGTGAACTTCCTGATGGCAGAGACAAAGTCTTTGTTTTATAGCACCTTTAGCTAGCACAGTTAATCTTTTCATAGGGAATATCAACTCTCTAAAATGACAAGTGTCGTAGTGATAATTGCTGACAGTAAGCATCAATAAACTAAATTTTTTAATCCCAGTACTACATATAATCCCTTACATTTTTGTTATAGTTATTTGTAGGATGATTGCCTTTAGGGCAGAAATGGTATTCTTTAGTCTGTAAAGCCTGTGAGAAAAATATTTATTTTTAAAGCTGGTAAGCATTGCATCATTACTTGGAGTGTTCTTCCTTCTTGTTTATGACTATGCAATAAAGAAATATCTTTGGGAACCGGCTGTAGCTCAATTGGTAGGGCTCCGGTTTACCACATGGGAGGCCCCGGGATTGGTTCCCGGGGCCTCCGCGAGCAGGGCAAGCCGCCGCGTGGTGAGCTGACTCAGCAGGTCACCACAGCAGGGGTAGACAAGCAGACACAGAAGAATGCAAAAATGAACATAGCAAGAACAAGCAGAAAGGGGGGGATATATAATAAATAAAAATAAATAAATCTTAAAAAAAAAAAGAAAGAAATATATTTTACTGCTCTGCTGTCCGGTTTGTTGGGTTAATTTTGGAAATAGTGTCAGTGATCTGTAGTCATGCCAAATTCCAATTAGCATTCTGTGTAACCACTGATTTCACTTTAAAAGTAATTACTGCAGATTTTCTCATCTACTCAGTACATTGCATGTATGTTTTTAGTTCCATAGTTTATTATTCTCATCTAAAATGAAAACTTTCTTTAGGTTTTTGTGCTTTAAAATTCCTTAACTTATTTTAAAATAATCTTATAGAAAAGTTGCAAAAAATAATAGTGTCCATATACCATATACTTTCACCCAAATTCCCTGTTGATATTTTATCATATTTGCTTTCTCATTCCCTCTCTCCCTCCCCTCCCTCCGCACGTCTCTCTCTCCCTCTCTCCCCCATATATATATATATATATATACAAAATTTTTTTTCTAACCACTTCAGTAAATTGGTAAAAATGCCACTTTACCCATAAATACTTCAGTGTGTATTTCCTAAAAGCAACCACATTCCCTTATAAAACCATAGTAGAATATAATTATCAGAATCAGGAAATGAACACTGATATAATGCCATTGCCTAATCTCCAACCTTTCCAATTAATATAATTATCAAAATCAGGAAATGAACATTGATATAATACCATTGCCTAATCTACAAACCTTTCCAATTTTGCCAACTTTCCTACTAATATCTTTTACAGCAAAAGAAAAAAAATGTTTTCTGGTTCAGGATCATTGCATTTATTTTTCATGTTGTTTCAATCCTTTATTCTCTAATAGTATCCCAGTCTTATTTTGACTTTCATGATTTTTATGGATTGAATTGTGTCTCCCAAAAAGACATATTCAAGTCCTAACCCCTGATTCTGTGAATATAAACTTACTTGTAAATAGGACCATTGAAGATATTACTGGTTAAGATAAGGCCAAACTGGTTTAGGCTGGGCCTTAATCTAGTATGACTGGTATCTTTATAAGCAGAGAAAATTTGGATACAGTGAGAAAGACAGCCATGTGTTGGAAGTGGAGATTGAATTGCTGGCTACCTACTAGAAGCCAAGGGAAAGGCACTGAACGCATTCTCCCCTTCTAGAGGAAGCATGGCCCTGCCAACATGTTGATTTCAAGACTTCTAGCCTCCAGAACCATGATATAATAAATTTCTGTTGTTTAAGCCAACTAGTCTGTGGTACTTTGTTACAGTAGCCCCAGCAGAGTAAAACAATGAACTTGGCATTTTTGAGTGTTTATTTTGTCAAAAGTCCCTCAATTTGGATTTGTCTAGTATTTCCACATAGTTAGATTAATTTAAGCACTTTTGACAGGAATACCACAGAAGTGACATTGTGTTGCCAGTGTATCATATCAATAGGTACGTGTTTCTGTTTGTCCCATTACCCATGATGTTAACTTTGATTACATGGTTAAGGTTTCTCCCCTGTGACGTTTCTATTTCCTTTTTGACTTTGTCTTGTAAGGAAAATAGACACTTAAGAAGATTATTTCAATATAATGTGCTAAGTGTTAAGGGAGACAGTTAGCAAAGATACGATGGGAACCAGTAAGTGGCTTGTCACCCAACCTCGGGATTCAGGGACAGCTTCCTGAGTTGCTATCCCCTTAACTGACTTAAGGAATGATTATGAGTCAGCCAAGCAAAGGAAAATGGGGAGGATATTCTAGGACACAATACCATGAACACAGCCAAAGAGCCATGAAATGGCATAGTGTGTTTGAGAAACTTCAGTTGGTTGGTAACTTGAGTTCTAGGACAAAGATCTCATGGGTTTCCAGGATGGAAATCTGGGCATACCATTCTCACTGGAAGCTAGGCACAGTGGTTGTTCTCTCTCTCTTTTGGGAACTTTGGGTCTCTTTGATCTCTGAGTTCTGTTGCTCTCTGTTCCCTGATTAACACAGAGCCAAAAATAACAGAGACACAGGTCATGCGGGGGAAGATCCCAGTATTTGATATCATGAAAATTACATCATCAGGATCCTCCACAATTTATTTTACTGTATCAGAAATTGATTTCCTTCTCATAGAATATAAAAATCATCTATGCAGTAAATTATGTCACCTCTTTTTCTCATTTTTTGAGTGTGAAAATTAATAAATGGGAGCAGGTATAGGTCAGTGGTTGAGTGACCCCTTCCCATGTACAAGGTCCCAGGTTCAAGACCTGGTACCTCCTTTAAAAAAAAAAAATTGTAATAAAACTGAAAATATAAACAAACTGCCAATAAAACTAAATTCCTGAATTTAGCTTTGAAGCACATACCTGAGAAGGCCACTATTGTTTGGCTTAAATGAAAAGTTAAAATTATGAAATAGTCAAGTAGGGTATCCTCTCTATCCTCTTTGACACCAGCCAGCTTACAATTTTTATTTATTTATTATTTATTTTTTTATGTTACATATCCCCCCCTTTCTGCTTGTTCTTGCTGTGTTCATTTTTGCGTTCTGTGTCTGCTTTGTCTCCCCCCGTTGCGGCGACACGCCGAGTCAGCTCACCACGCAGGCGGCTTGCCCTGCTTGCGGGCGGCTCTGCTCTGCTCGTGTGCGGCTCTGTTCGTAGGCAACTTGCCCTGCCCGTGGCAGCTTTGCCCTGTCCATGGCGGCTTTTTGCCCTGCCCATAGCAGCTCTGCCCCGCCCACCGCAGCTTGCCCTCTCAAGGCATTCTGCCTGCTCGGAGAGACCCCCAGGAACCAAACCCAGGACCTCCCATGTGGTGAACCGGCGCCCTATCCACTGGGCTACAGCCGGCCCCCCTACAATTTTTATTTTAATGGCAACAAATGTTGACTTCCCAAGGCATGTGGTAACAGATACACACAGAGCTGCTGTGGCTTTTCCAGACTTTGTCAAGAAAGTGCTAAATTCTCCAAGAATCTTGAAATTACCTTTGTTCTTATATCAGTTAGGTCACCTTTGGCAAGATGAACTTTATTGATATAGTCAGTAAGGAAAGGATTATGAACTTTTGTTTAAATTTCAGTGATGTCTTAGGCAAATATAAGTTTTCAGAAGACTCTGAGACTATAAATTTCTCCCTAAGAGATATAGCCATATTTGGGGGCTCTTTTTAATTATAGTCCATAGAAGCATTTTCTTCAGCATTGCAACTTTTAATAGTTATTTGTCTTTTGCCTCTTCTTGCTAGAGTGGAGATATGCTTAGCTTGGCCGACAAGATTACAAATCTTTGTTTCATCCACAAATATTGACTGTCGTCTTTGTCCCAGGCACTATCATCCCTACCGTCATGGATGTTGTTATAGTCACATGGAGAAAACATACCAAAAGAGGAAGGAAGGAAAGAAGGGAGGGAGGGAGGGAGGGGAAGGGGAAGGAGGGGAAGAAAGGAAGGGGCAAAGCCATAAATCATTTGGCAGCATCCATATTAGTGACTAAAGGGCCTTAAAATGAAAGCTTTACAACATAATATGGCCAAACAGCTTCTTTTTTAATGGAGGTAAAATTCACATAATAAAATTAGCTATTAATCATTTTAAAGTGTACAATTCAGTGCTACTTAGTAAATTCAGTGTTGCGCAGCAATCACTGCTGTCTAGTTCCAAGATATTTCATTATCCCAAAAGGAAACCCCCTTCCCATTAAGCAGCCACTCCCCGTTCTCCCTTTTTCCCAGCTCCTGGCAGCCTCTAGACCATCTTCTTTTTCTTGGATTTACCATTCTGAATGTTTCATATAAATCATATCCTATAACATCTGACGTTTTGTGTCTGGCTCATTTCACTTAGCATAATGTTTTTGTGTGCCATGCGTCAGTACTTTATTTCTTTTTATGACTGAATAATATTCCATTGTCAATTGTACTCTTCAACTGTGTTTAAAAATTAACTCCTCCCTATTGAACTGTTTCCAGAGTGGTATTTCCTGGGGTAGGGTTAGTTTAAAGATTAAGCTCTATTGTATCAGCATATTTGTTTATATAGAGAAAAATTCCATATTCCCCATACCTTGTCAAAACCTCTTTATCAGCCAATGACTTTACTCAGTGCTGTGGTTTGAGAATTTGGCATTTCCAACAGACAAGACTTCTTTCAGCATTGTTGGCAAGATTATTGATGTCATTTCAGACTGTTGTAGAAAACTATGAGTTATGGTGACAAGTGGAGCCTTTCCACAAGAGCTGCACAATTATAAGTGTGCAATTATGCATAAACACCAAGATTTTGCTTCCATTGCTTGCATAGAACTATTTCACCAATTCTAAAATATCAACAGCTTTTGCAGTTTCCAAAAGATACTTAAAAATAGGATTCCTTCTTTGTCAACATCATTGTTCACATAACTAATGAAAACTAGCAACTTATTGCCCTGGGGGAGAGTCATAATTCCATCCAGGTATTTGGCAAGGAGAAACGTTTTAATTACCCATTTCCCTGTGATATGTTATTAATGAAGTATTTGTACATTTGTAATTCTGATGTTGATGACTCTGAACTGTATCCTTGGTTTTTTTTTCCTCTTCTGGTCCAGGCATCACTATTTCTAGGCCACATGGCTTCATCAAGTTCTTTCCAGTCCGAGTCAGCTTCTTTTATTTGGCAGGGTTATAAGCAAACGTGTTTGAGACCTTAACATAGACTTTTTGTTGGGATGAGTAATATTTTAGTAAGTTAGAGCCTTTTGCATAATGACTTCTCATGATCAAGAGCCACACTATCCAGTGTGTTTCCAAGATAAAGATAGAATGATGTATGTTGCATCCACACTCCCATTGCATTTTGCCACAAAGAAGCACATTTGTCCCATCATGTTTAGTGATAAAAATAAAATCCTAGCCTATGTAAACTTCATTACACATCCTGATAGAAACAAATCTTAAATATATTTGACATGAAAACATTTTTTTTCTTTTACAAGAGACAATTATCTAAACAACAGAGAAGAAGGAAAGAGAAATACTTTATGTATTTTGTACTCACAGGTTGCCTGAAACTTTTCTGGAGGTGCTAGGATCTTATTGTCCCCAGGTTAAGAGTCTCTAATAAGGAGTTTGGAAGGAATATCCAACGAAATCACGCTTCTGTCATTGTCGGGGGAGAGGGGAATGAGAAATAGCAAATTCCATTTTTGAGGTAAGACAGATAATATTTGGAATCCATCCTCAGACGGCTCTAACTCTGAACTAAATTGAAGTAAATAATTTGGCAAGAATTGAGTCCCACCACCCAGAAAGGGAGCTAAATAGTTTTGGTTAAATCCATTTTATCCTGGGGCTTTTTTAAATTTAAGTGATTCGTTTTGAAATGAATGGAGTTACCAGACTCTATATATTCTAATAAGGTTGTAATAAGGTTGGAAGTCATACTTATTCCGTATATAATTTCCTCTTGCAGACGCCAGACCAAGTGTAACACTGATCCAACGATTACATTTGCTCTCATTTGTTGAGACCAGAATTCTCCTCTGGGATCGATTTACAGTTTTTTTTTTTTAAATTAAAGTTCCTTTTCAAGGGATTTGTACTTAATAAGTTTGTGTAATAACATAGGCATTCCATCTGAAATTACCTTAACAACTTTTCTAGGACTTTTTAGTTTGCCCATAGTTTTTTTAATAAACTAAGAGATCAAATAAACACTCCCCCAACTGCCCAGATTTGGGGCAGTTATGTCTGGTTTCAGCTCATCTAAAATCCATAGGCATTTAAAGAGAACTCTTCTTCTCAGAAGATACTTTGAGCACAGCATTATTCTCCAAACTCAGAAGGTTACTTATGGAACTCGAGAGGCTTGCAATCTATCTGGACAAAGTTTTCTCCCTAGTCTCATCATTCTAATCGTGTGTGTGATCTAACTTAGGGACAGCAACGTTGGGGTGGAAGAAAAATTAATGAATATAGTAACTATAGACACCAAAGTACTCCCAAAACTTTGAGGTATCAAATGGGCAAGATTGAAAATATGCAGAAGTTACCTTAAAGATGTTCCTTCTGTGGGGCCGGCTGTAGCCCAGTGCATGGGGCGCCGGTTCACCGCATGGAAGGCCTGGGTTCGGTTCCCGGGGACCTCTCCAAAGCGGGCAGACCGCCTGGAGGAGGGCAAGCCACCGTGGGTGGGGCAGAGCTGCCGTGGGCAGGGCAAAAAAAGCCACCACGGGCAAGGCAAGTCACCTGTGAACGGAGCAGATCTGCCCATGAATGGAAGCGGAGCCGCCTATGAATGGAAGCAGACCCGCCCACGAACGGAGCAGAGCCGCCTGTGCGGTGACCTGACTTGGCGCGTCACTGCGGCGGCAGGGGGAGGTGGAGCAGACACAGAAGAACACAGAGAAATGAACACAGCAAGAGCAGGCAGAGATGGGGGGATATATAACAAACAACAAAAAAAAAGATGTTCCTTCTGTGAACAGGATCATAACAAAAGCTACCATTTACTGGGCATTTTGTGTGCTAGATATCAGGCCAGAATGTTCGTGTGCATTAACTCTTTAAAATCTTTATAAAAAAAGGCGGGGGGGGGGAGGCGGATGTGGCTCAAATGGTTGGGCATCCGTCTGCCATATGGAGGGACTTGGGTTCAATCCCCAGGACCTCTGGGTAAAAAAAAAAAAAAAGAAAGAAAGAAAATCTTTAAATAATTCTACAAGAGAGGCAGTTTTTTCTCCATTTTTTCAGAGAGGAAGCTGGGGCTTAGAAAGTGAAGTAATATACCTTATGTCATACAAAGTCAGGATTTATAAAGTACCAGGCCTATGCTTTTAACTGCTTAGGGTTTATCAGTGTTAACATAATGAAGAAAGAATGTATCACTCAGAAGGAAGATTTTCTACCAAGAACATGAATCAAGGAAGCATTCTTTGACAGCGTATGTTCAGCTGAGTCCAGGGTAGATACAAGTTTCTCGGTGGAGATGATCTAAATTTCCCTTGGAAAGGGTATTCTAATAGTGGAGAAGAGTGCCTCATGTCTACGGTTATCAAAGTTTGGTCCCCAGACCTCCAAGCTGCAAACTTGTTAGAAATGCAAGATTCTGGGGCCGGCTGTAGCCCAGTGGATAGGGCGCCAGTACACTACATGGGGGGCCCCAGGTTCAGTCCCCAGGGACCTCTCCAGGTGGGCAGACCGCCTTGAGGAGGCAAAGCCACTGTGGGCAGGGCAAAAAAGCTGCCACGGGCAGGGCAAGTCACTTGCAAATGGAGCCGAGCCACCCGCGAAAAACGGAGCCGAGCCACCCGTGAAATGGAGCTAAGCCGCCTGCGAAACGGAACAGAGCTGCCCACGAGCGGGGCAAGCCACCTACGCGGTGGGCTTACTCGGTGCGTCACCACAACGGGGGGAGACCAAAAAAAAAAAGCAGACATAGAAGAACACAAAAATGAACACACAGCAAGAGCAAGCAGAAAGGGGGGGATATGTAACAAACAAAAAAAAAAAGAAATGCAGGATTCTGGAGGGAACCCAGCAATCTGTATATTCACAAGCCCTCCAGGTAATTTTTTTTAAGTTATGGTAATGTGTGTACATATACCATAAAATTTTCCATTTTAATCATTTTTAAGTGTACAGTTCAATGATATTAATTACATTTGCAGTGTTGTGCAACCATCACTACCATCCATTACCAAAACTTTTCATCACCCAAATATAAACTCTACCTGTTAAACAGTAATTTCCCATCCCTCCTCCCTCCAGCCCCTGGAACCTCTAATCTACTTGTCTCTGTGAATTTACCTGTTCTAGATATTTCATGTAAGTGGAATCATACAATATTTGTCCTTTAGTGTCAGGCTTGTTTCACTTAGCATAATGTTTTTGTTTTTGTTTTTGTTTTTGTTTTTGTTTTAGGAGGTACCTGGGATTGAACCTGGGACCTCGTAAATGTGAAGCAGGTGCTCAACCACTGAGCTACATCTGCTCCTTAACAAAATGTTTTTTTAAGGTAGCTTCTATCAGAACTTTATTCCTTCTTATGCCTGAATAATATTCTATTGTATGTATATACCACATTTTGTTTACTCGTTCATTTCTTTATCAACACTTCGGTTGTTTCCATCTATTAGTTATTGTGAATAATGCTGCTATGAACATTGGCATACAAGTATCCATTTGAGTCCCTTTTTTCAATTCTGTTTGGTATGTTTAACTTGAGAAACTACCAGACTGTTTTCCTCACCAGGTTACTTTTGATAGTGGCTCAACTTTGAGAATCATTGCTTATGCAGTCTCAGTGGAAGAACACCTCTTAAGAGCAGGTGATGCCTCTTCTGCTGAGTCCATATTTATCAAACACCTGACTATAATGGTATGTTCACAGTATAACTAAGGGATGTGCTTGTTCCCTTTACAAATTTACAAATTTCTGATTTTAAATTCATAAGATGGTTAATACATCAATTTGTTGTGAGCTTGACAAGATTGAATCCATCTAGCTGATGGTGACTTGTTCAGAGTGTATAAATGACATCTGGTTTGTCAGTCTGAAACAGAGGCCTGGACCCTGAACCTGGTATATTTGCTAAGATAAATATCACAGAGTGAGGCTGCTTAGCAGCCATCTAAACACTTCTACTGGGGTTCTCCCTTCTTTGTATTTCAACCTAGAGGAAAGGGCTACAGATAAGCAAAGAATGGTTGATATTTGGCAGTTATAGTTGCTGGATTATAGATGCAAATGAAATGTATAGCATTATTTAATTGTAATGACAAATAAGTTAGGATTTTTTTTATTTGATTAGACAGCTATCACTTAGAAATTAGTGTAGAGGGAAACAATCCTAATTTTCAATGGCTAAAAGCATTGGTTATAATTTATAAAGCTAGGAGAGCTTTATGTTGCTTCTTAATATCTGAGGGATTGGTATGAATATTGGCATATGAGATACGTATATACTCATAGTGAGGGGCAGGGGTTTAGAGAAAATTACAGTGGAGTCATAGAATGGAGTCATTGCAACCATAAGTCACACTGTTGGGGATAATTAGAAAAGAGAAAACTGAAACTTAAGAAAAGAAGAGGGAGGTAAAGCAGATGGCAGAAGACATGTTGTTTTTGTTTTCAGCACAGCCTTGGGAAAGCATAGTTAAAGCATACCCAGGGCCTTGAAGTTGTACTTATAACTGGACCTTATAATATCTTCTCAGGGAGAAGGAAGCTGCATCGTGGGCAAGAGGGACTGAGGGCCATTTAAGGCTATTCTGCTACATTCTGTAGTTGTTTTGGTCAGAGTCTGTATACTAGGGAGGAAAGCTGTGAAGAGCACTCTGGAGTGCATGGGGAGTTTCCCTCTACTTGAGATGAGCTAAGCATGTGAAAAGGAAAAAAAAAAGTACTTTCTGTCTTAAGGCAACCCTGCATTTAAAAGTTTATAGCAAGTCTAAGGATGTTGAATGGCAAAATATCATTGATTTCTCTCTCTCTTTTTTAATGAGCTGTCTCTTTTGTTTTATTTTCATCAATGTAAAACTATTTTTAGGAATATATGTCTGTTTATGTTTTTATAGAGTTATGAGAATAAAAGATACACAATAAAAATTAACATTACTTCAGGGGAGTGGTATTGGAGAAGAAAGGGAGCTATTAACTTTTTAATACGCCTCTTTATTGTAGTACTTGTTACTACAAGTCTGTAACTATTTTTAACTCCAGTAAAATACATTTTAAAATTTTTAAGAGCTTTCATAGGTTCACTCACAATCCCAGTCCCCCAGTTCTTATTTTATTTATTTTTTGTTACATCTCCCCCCCTTTCTGCTTGTTCTTGCTGTATTCATTTTTGCGTCCTTCTGTGTCTGTTTGTCTCCTCCCGTTGCGGCGTCCCGCCGAGTCAGCTCAACGGGCAGCGGCCTTGCCTGCTCATCGGCGGCCTGCCCTGCTCGTGGGTGGCTTTGCCCTGCTTACGGGCGGCTTTGCCCTGCTGGCGGGCGGCTTTGCCCTGCCCATGGCGGCTTTTGCCCCGCCCATGGTGACTTGCCTTTCTCAAGGCAGTCTGCCTGCTCGGAGAGGCCACGGGATCCGATCCCGGGGCCTCCCATGTGGTAAACCGGCGCCCTATCCACTGGGCTACAGCCGGCCCCCTCAGTTCTCTTTTGCTTGTAAAATCTCAGGTTTCTGAAATATGAATTCTCCTGCCACAAGAAATTCGAAACGTAGCCCCAAAGTCTGAGGAAAATCATTGTAGGCAGATCAGCATAGATAAGGCAAGGTTCCCAGTCAGGAGAATGCTCACATGAGATTTGAAAAGGAGGTCAAATTATTGGGCTAATAATATTATCAGAGGAGGTTCCAAATGAAGAGTTAAGCTATGTATTTGCATGTGCATAAGAGAGTTTTAGAACGTTAGAACTCCTCTGGGAATATGCCCAAGAATCTGGAGTTTTAATTTTTTAGTTAGTTTCTCTATCCATAGACATGGATTAATAACAAAAAAGTAATAATAACAGCTATTATTAACTGCTTATGTAGCATTTACTGTATTCTGAGAATTCCTCCTAAAATAATTTGTTTAATCCTCACAGCAACCCTTTGAAGTAGGCAATATTATGATCTTCAATTTATAAATAAGAAATCTGAGCCATAGAAAGTTTAAGTAACTTTCCCATGCTTCTAAGTGGCAGAGCCAGAAATCAAAACTGAGTAGTTTGACTCTGTATCTTATTACTCTCTACTGCCCCCCAACCTGGGAAGTTTGTACTTTGAGAGAGGGAAGCTGAAAAAAAAAAGCCTTTCTTGGGGAGCAGATGTGGCTCGAGCAGTTGAGTGCCTGCTTCCCACATGAGAGGTCCTAAGTTTGGTTCATGGCACCTCCTAATAACAAAACAAAACAAAAAAACCACAAGCAAACAAATGATAAAACCAACTCAGGGAAGCTGATGTGGCTCATGGGTTGAGCACTGGCTTCCTACATACGAGGTCCCGGGTTCAATCCCAGGCCTGGTACCTCAAAAAAAAAAAAAAAAAAAAAAAGCCTGCCTCATAATGATCACATTCTTAAATTTATATTTATATTGTGTCATTCATGACTGTCTTCCCTCTCTGGCCACATTATGGTTTGAGGTCAGGAGCCATTTTTTTTATTTTTTTTTTTAAGATTTTTTTTTTTATTATTACATATCCCCCCCTTCTGCTTGCTCTTGCTGTGTGTCCATTCTTCTGTGTTTTTCTATGTTTGCTTCTTGTCTCCCCCTGTCTTTGCGGCAGCGCGCCAAGTAGGCCCTCCGCAGCGGCGCCGGCGGCTCTCTCCTTTCATGGGTGGCTCCATTCCGTTTTCACGGGCGGCTCCGCTCCATGTTTTGCGGGCAGCAGTCCTCCATGTTTTTGTGGGCTGCGGGCTTCCGCAGGCGGTTCGCAGGCAGCAGCTCCGCTTTTCACGGGTGACTTTGCCATGCCCATGGGGGCTCCGCCCTGCCCGTGGTGGCTTTTTGCCCTGCCCACGGCGGCTCTGCCCCGCCCACGGCGGCTTGCCTTTCTCAAGGCCGTCTGCCCGCCCGGAGAGGTCCCCGGGAACTGAACCCGGGGCCTCCCATGTGGTACCCCAGCGAGCTCTTTATCCACTGAGCTATCTAGCCGGGCCCCATTTTTTCCTATTTGTTTTGCGTTCTTATATTACTTAGATACACTTGATAAATGGTTTCTGAACAAATAAACCAAACTGTTTATCTAATTTACTATCCACTTCTTTAAGTGTCTTAGGAAAGGATAACCATAGAGTCCTGCACTGCTTGAGCTGGAAGCTCTCTTAATGCTGGAACCAGCTTCCTTTCCTTGACCTTAGAGCCAGATGTAGTGTTTAAAGAATTTGATCTCGACTCCAAATAGTGCTACAACCGTGAACAATTAGAAGTTGCTAATCTGAGATGTCTTATAATATACAATCTTAAAAAACAAAAAACAACTCTAATCATGGATTATCAGATTTTTGGAAAGGGGACAGGAAATAATGTTTGTTGAGACTTAGTGTCAGGCACTTGCAAGGTACTTTGCAAATAAGTATCTGTAAACTTAATCTCCCAAACAGTCATTCAAGGCGTGTATATTGCTTTTAGAGGTGAAGAAAATTTTTTCTGAGAAATTAGGTCACTTGGCCAAAAGGTGATAACTTGTTGGGATGTCAAACCCAGGTCCTTTGGCTTCAAAGGTATGTTTCATACTCTCTCCTGCTGCTTCCAATATAGGGGCCACATATTTTTTCCTCTAGATTGACCAGATGGCTTTAAGGTCCCGTCTACCTTCAGCATTCTGTGTCCTACGTTATGAACAATAGTAGGGTGCCACAGATCCATCTGGTAGACCAGGGGACTGGGGCCAACTTGTTTCCAATTTTTATGCAATAGTAACAATCCAGGTCAAACTTCTAAGATATGTCAAAGTTGTAAACAGACTATAAAATTGCTAAGCGACTTCCTCGTGGAAATAATTTCCAGTACTTTAAACCTATGTGTGGAGGGTTGTTTTCTGATTTGGGTTTTTGACCTGTAGTTTATGGCACTATATTATGGACAACTCTAGTTTTGTTTGATTTGCCTTTATATATTTTAGTTTCTGAATTGCTGTCTAATACCAGCCAGCATTTTGGCATATTAGATTCTGAGTCCCTTCAATGAATTCATAATGATAAAAATCTTTTTAGCATTAAAAAAAAACCTTCATAAAAGCAAAAGCAGGGGCCAATTGGTAGGGCACCGGTTTACCACATGGGAGGCCCCGGGTTCGGTTCCCGGGGCCTCCTGGAGTGGGCAGACCGCCTTGAGAAGGCAAAGCCGCCACGGGCAGGGCAAGCCGCCGCGAGCAGGCAAGGCCGCCGCGCAGTGAGCTGACTCGGCGGGTCGCCACAATGCAGGGGAGACAAGCAGACACAAAGAATGCAAAAATGAACACAGCAAGAACAAGCAGAAGGGGGGGATATATAATAAAACAAAACAAAAAATGATAATAATAAAAATAAAAGCAAAAGCGTTGTTGTTGAATAGTTTGTGATGTTGGCATGCTACCCAGCCTTCTGGTGTTCTAACTTAGGACCAAAGGACTTATCAAAAAAAAAAAGCCACCCTTTCCATCTTTTTCCCAAAAAATCTACTTATTCTGCACGCTAGGACAGCATTATTTTAATTTGAGATGAGCAAAGAGCATTTCAAATAGAAGAGAAGGAAAAAGGAGTAGGAACCATAGCAAAATGGTACATTTCCTACCTATGTGCTTATTTACATGATTGTGTTTTTATAACTTTTTTTTTGCTTTTCTGAAAGCGGATGCTGCCCTAATTATAGATTTTCAAGAGAACATTTCATTGTACCCCAGATTATATAGTGCTTCAAAAAGGTACCTTCTTACTGGTTTACCACATACCTTATAAACTTGTAATTACATAAAACAATTTAGGATGCAAAATAGAAACAGCCTGTACTGTTAACAGATGTTGGTATTGTTATGTAATTGAGCACAAGGCTTTTAAAGATCTATTATATTTTTCTTGTGTAAAAAGAAAAAAAAATTACTCATTATAGTCATAATGTGTCACTGAGACTCCTGATCAAACAGAATGCACATGTTCTATTTTGTGAGTTCTGTACAGTTCATTATTATAAAAGGTCTTGCATTTGTGGGTGTGAAAGTACCGTTTATTCCAGCAAATTACCTTTGTGGCATATGTACCTACTTGTTAGACAGCTTGTGGTCACCTGGACAAAGCAGAGGCTGGGCCCCTTTTCTCATCATGCACCTGCAGGTGGCCTCACAAGATGCTGAACTCAAGAGGAGTGACCGCCATTACCTCAGACTTGCTCCTTTGGAGACACACTTAAGACTCTCAATGCTCTCCTTCCTCTCGGTGATAGCCATATCAGTAATAATTAGAAGAGGGGCGGAAGTGAGACTGAATTCCTGTGCAGTAGCTTTTTTTCCTTTTCTGGCATTTTGGGTCTGTCTTATGATATGAGTGATTCAAATGACAAGGAGCACAGCCAAAGGTATAAATAATCCATAATTGAGTGCTGGGTTTAATGTTTAATTTTCAATTTAATTTTGACACTATTGTTAGAAAGTTGCTTATCTTAGAATATTAGAACTGGAAGGGAGCTTTGTTTCTTATTAAAAAAAAAAAAAAAAAAAAAACTAGGTTAGGTTTTCTTATTATTGACAGGCATCCCCATATTTTCCTCTCCAGAGAACATTCTTTTTGGAACAAGCAGGAAAGACATAGAGACTTACTAACTCACTTATTCCTTCAAAGTTTTTGATACTAGCCTTAACGTGTGTCTTCTTTTCTCTAAGGAAATCTTCCTTTTGTTTTTCTTTAGCAAGAATTTTGTATATGAGCTGCTGAAATGGGCCACATGTATTTTTGCCCTTTTGTTTTGTTGGCGTTTTCTTCCCACCTCTTCCCTCAGAAACTGCCCTTAATAAGATCATTGCTCACTGCCATTGTGGTTCCTATGGCACGTTGGTCCAACAAAAGACTTAAGGTAAAGAACCAACTTACCAGTAGGAAGAGAACCTTGAGTGTAGACTGATTCATAAATGTAAGTAGAAGAGTGTTGAAAGTGATGCATTATGTCACTGCAACATATTGACATTATCAATTATGTGCTGTTAAACAGCCTAGCTAACTGAATGATTTACTTGGCGTTTAACTGCTTTTTTCAATTAAAGGGAGCAAATTCTGAGGAACTGGACACAATATCAGAAACCATATATTTTCTCCTGTTAACACCAGCATTGCTGACATGCAAGTGATGGGAGTGTTGGCGTTTTGCTGCAGGCTGTAATGCTCCAGTTTAAATGGCCTAAACAAGTGATTAATGATTGGGAGCAGGGCCCTTACACTGCTTCACAGCTCTTTTCTTCGATGCATTTCCATTTATGTCAACTAGCTGCACACTTGGGCTGTTATTTCAGGGTAGTTTGCACTATTTTGCTGCCATTTGTTTCCATTTCAAGGGCCCTTGATGTTTCTTCATAGATTTTTTTTTTCTTCAAGTTTTATTTAACATAATGACCTAAACTTTAAGCTGTTGAAGTTGAGGTTGTAGTATAGGTGTCCTTGGTTCAACAGTAAGGTACATATGGTGAAAGGTAAAGACTGTTGCCCCTAACAAAGAATCTCTGGCCTTCCTCCCTCAGTTGTGATAACTTGACCAAGACACTCTAATGACCTAGGGCATTTAAATTTTTCTCTTGTAAATTAGTGTGGTATTCATATTTCACAAAACTAAACTGAGTGAAATGTCCATTTGTAATAGTTGCTTATATTAACTGGTGCTCTAAAGTTGAGAATTTGAACTATTAACTGACCCACTGCATTTGTTCTCTGTGTAAAAGTTGGTTGTAACAGTGTTAATCACTAAGCAGCTGAATTTCTGACAAAATACCCAGCAGTAATTTGTACCTTACTGTTGTTACCTTGCTAATTAAAAAAATTGTGAACATGTATATGAGGCATATATACTTGATTTATGCACTTCTGAAGAGCACATTCATCTATGGCTCACTAGTGGTTTGACTTTTTGTATATAGCGTTTGGTTTCATCCTTGTGCTTCTGGGACACCCATTTTGCTCTTGGTCTAATAAGAGCTGTTGTATGCCAGATAGGATATTTTTAAAAAGTAAGTTAATTTAAAAGCTTCAATTTTTCATTGTACTATGTGCTTTTGTTTATTTTTTGCTACTTTTAGAAAAACAAGAAAAAAATATCTCCTTTCCAGTGCCTTCCTATTGATGTAAAATTATAAACTAGAATAGTCAGATTTTAGGTTTTGGTAGTGGTGTTAAAGTCACTATTTCACTGGCAGATGAAACTGGTCTGGTCTGTTGGAACTCTCCTTACTCTCATCTTGACTAAATACTTTACATAACAAGAGTCCATAATAGATATAAACCAGAAGAGATTTTTTAAATCTAAAAGAACAACTTCAAGCCTTGGGAAAGAATTTATATCTGCCCTGTGAATGGGTCAGAAACATCTGTTTCAGGTAGTTTACAAGTGTTATTTCTTAACTCAGGAGCCAAAAACCCAGATAGGGAGTTCTGGCTATCTGAAAACTACATAATTCCATGTTTTTATCAGTGTATATTTAGATTATTTCCATGTATCTATTATTTCAGATGTCTGGCAGCCAGAACTTTTAAAACAATCTGTGCTTTTAAAAAGGAATATTTTTAAAAATTAAATTTTCTTTACCCTAGTACAGAGTTTTCCTGTGCTTTAAGAAATACTGCTCATAGGCAGAAAGCAAAAGTTTCAAAGGAACCTCATCTCCATATGGTTTTACTTGATAATCCTTTATCCACTATCTTCAGCTCTCATTCCTTTGCTTTCTTGCCTGTGGCTACATTTCTATCTCTGCATCAATTAGCACAGTGATTTATACAACAAGCAAGCAGTTTAGAGGTAATGGTACACAATTAACATCTCATTCCACCATAAAGGGTATGCTAAATACCCCAGTCATTGCTTTCTCTGCCTGGAATTGAAATAAGTGTTTGTCCTAATTCATATGCTATCTGATGTGAAGTGGGCCTGCTTTGTACTACTCTACACCATTAATCTAATTATAGATAGCTGCAAATGAAGTGCTGTCTGAGCTGGAAGATTGAAGAAAATAGCCTTTTGTCATTTAGCATGACTCTGTGAAGCAAGATCACACTTTACAGGGCAAAACTGCAAAATGGAAATCTCAATAATATTGCTGCCTGTTGCATCTTTTCTAATTATACCAGCGTTGTAAACACAACTGGGCGCTGATATAAATAGAGCTGTAGATATGCTGTCATGTGGGTTGTAGGAGAAAGTCCTCCGAGTGCTGTTGGATTAAATGATGCATTCTGATTGACAGCTACCTTGAGACTGCGCTGATGGAGTTGTCACAGCATTGTGCTCACGGGTTGCTCCAGCGACTGCAGCTGTATGAAGCTCTGGCTGGCAAGCACTTTAACTGCTGCAGTCTGTTCATTTCACCTTCTTTGCCTGGGTTGTAATTCCAAGAGAAGGACTTCTACGGGCTTAATTCTGTGTGTTTTTAGCATTGCTTTTGGAGATTTGAGTTGTTTTTATTTGTTTATTAATTTATTTAATTAGTTTATTTATTTAAAGTAATTGGGCGATTGAGCCTGATGCTAAAGCCGAGAGGAACATACTGTATTGTATGAGGCTTTTTAACCCTTGGTATATTTTTTCAAGTGTTAACTGTGTATCCCACAAAGATTTTAGGAAAGGAAAATATGGTTGAATTACAATTCTGATTCTATTTAAGTGTTTTAATTTATGTTTAGTGTTTTTCTCTACTTTTTCTCACACCCTGATATTTTTAAAGGTGCATCACTTTTGTGGTTAGTCATAGCTGTCACTTTAAAACCATTGCTGGTTTTTTTTCTCCTCCTGCTCTGAGTTAGGAAAGTAGACATTTAGGGGAACATTTGAAAGTTAGCTCTCACTGCCACACTGTGGAAATGATCCCTGGGGCCAAAAGGCATAAAATCTTAAGTAAGAAGGGATCCTTGTCTTTGAAGAAAGGCACCAGCCACCTTATTCAGTGAGCATGGTTGTACAGTATTTGGCCAGTGATTCAGGATATTAAGAAAACTGGTGCAAAATGATTTATAGTAAAGGTTCATCATATACCATTGACTCAAGTGTTGACTTAGGGGAATACCCTTTATCTTTGGTGCTGAGATGGCCAACGGTTGATATTTAAAGACATTAGCTGCTCACCAACTGTACATATCCAAAATGTTACTGGAAGAGAGATGTAAAAATGGAAACTGGAGCAGAGTCCACCTTAAGAGGAAAAATGCTAGAGTCTCTGAAATCATAATTGAAAAAAGCACATAAAGCAAACTGGAAGTGCTTATCTTGTAGGCAGCCCAGACACCTCTTAAGCATACAAACATGTTAGCACATGGGATTGTTCTGTAAAATCGCTGGTAAATCTGGAGGACTTGGAAATAAGCACGTGAATTTAAATTCCATAGGGAGATTGACATACCAAACTAATGCAGAAACTAGCAGGATGGCGTTTTGTGTGACCATCTGAGTGTAGGGTATCACGTAGCAAATGGAGCACCTCGTTCCGTTCTGTATACACAAGAGCATCGATGGGCATGCCCGTTCGCAAGCATGTTTTTGTTAACTAAGTCCAGTTAAAAAGCGTATATCCCTCCCACACCATAACTAGCTCCCTCCTTCTCCCCCAACAGCAACCTGCCTCCAGCCTTTTCTCTTTTATCAGTTTCCACATTAAGATCTGTGTGTTAACAACCATGCTATTGTGTTCCATTGCATTGTCTATCTCATATAATATGTATGGTATGATTCCTTTGTCTTTCTTTTAACCTTTTTTTGGAGAAATTTTCTTGTTAGACATGGTTTTACAATTACAGTCACCATAAAATTAATTTGCTAAGAGACCCAGGCTGGCGTTATTTTACCACAGTTAGATCATTAGATGACACCTCAGTTTCTCCCTTTATTGTCCTGTATCAATTGAGGACCTCAATTAGTCCAGGCTCACATAACACCTGTTTTCTGTTCGTACACAGTGAAGTGTTTTCCAAAAACTTTAACTTGACTTTGACTTGGAGAACAACCTCCTGAATGGAGCAGAGTGAAGTGACATCTACTGATAAAACCAGAGCTAATCAGCTCCTGGCTCAGTGGCTGCCCAGCTCAATCAAGCTTCTTATCACTCAAGCAGATGTTTCTTGTGGCCTAGCAGGATGAAAACCTTATGGCTGCCTTGAGGATTGTGCTGCTTTTTCTTGACAACCAGCCTTTCAAATCTTGAACTCTCACTGGAAAAACATCAACTTGGTAGTTTATTTGTTTTAACACAACAAACTTAAAAACAGAATTCTCCAGGGATGTTTTACAGCACCCATTAGGTATATTTGAATAGCTGTCATAACCCCCAGCTCTTTGCCCTGCACACATCATAGGAGAGGTCTCCTGAAACCTCCAAACTAGTTGGCTGCTCTGTCTCTGTCGCTAAGAATTCAGTGAAACCAATAAATAGCAGTTTTGATCATAAGCTTTGAAAGCCTTGGTATACATTCTTAAATGACTTCTTTTCTGAGGCATCAAAAAGCTTTTACGGTTCTCACCAGGCAATTCATTCTGATGGGCCCATATGTTGCCCTCCACTTAGATCGGATCCTGGCAAGCACCCCTGTGTAAGGCTGCAGTGGTGAGCCAAGAGATTGTTTTAAGAAAGCGTGTTTGTGTGGGTACTCTGATGGGGTCAGGACAACATCAAAGGTAATCTTTAAAAAAGGACCCTCTCTCTGCCTTCTCTTTTTATATTCAGAAGGTCATTTCTAAGCCAACTATTTCCAACAAGGCCTTTCCTGAGGAGTTTACTCTGTTGTTATTTTTTACTTGCAATTACAATAAGTCACTTGGCCCCCAAACAGATTTAAGAACAATAAACAAATACAAAAGGAAAAGGAACATCTCATCAATAACAAAGACTGCATCTAAAGGCATTGAGTTTTGTGGCTCTTTTACATCTCTTTCCAAGCAAAGCAGGAGTCCTACAGAGAAAGGAATCCAAAAGATATGAAAATTATAAAAATAGTAAAGGGATAGAATTGTAGTCAGGATCTTGTAATTTCTAGGGAGAAATGGAGCAAAGTACAATCTTAGCACTTCTGTCTTATTAAGGCTTGTTTGTGATATGTCTAAAATGAATTTTTAAGTATGTCCAATATGGTGAAATGTGGTAAATCACATTATCTTCAATGTATAAAGATACTTTTCCTGAATTTAGAGTTCACATTTTGAAATTGAATTGTGTAAAATACAGCAATAAATAGATCTGGACACTACCCTGAAAACTAAACTAAGCACAATACTGCTGAATCCCATGGAAGTAACCCAGGGTGATGCTAGTCAGCTAGAAAAGTAACTTTTTTCTGTTAACTCTGATGCCTCTAGTTATGCTGGATTGTTGCATTTTCTGTTGTTTTTTTCCAAGGCAGACAGATACTAAAACTCTGCAATTTGGTATAATTATATTCTCTCCTCTCCTTCCATTGCTTAAACCGCCCCCCACCCCATAGATTTAATGAAGGACTTTGAGGTACAATTCATCTTTGATAAATAGTCCCTCTGCCCAGAATGTTTATTAGACTGACAGCAGAATGCACTCTCCTTGCTTTTTTCCCTTGCCACTTATGACTCAGATGAATTTTAATAGGAGCAAAAAGCTTTTATTTGCACTGTAATTTCGCGTAAGGATCATATGCTTCAGAAACTGGCAGACACTTGTAAGTCTTGATTGCAAAACACACACTCAGGAGTAAAGAAACATTTAAAAGATGTTATTCAACCTGTCACAATGTCGCAAATCAACTTTGAATTTAGGCTATCAGAGCTCTTCCCCGTGGGGCCCACCCTCCCCTTTTTTAAAAAAAATAGACGCTATAAAGAGCACACTAACAGATTCTCATCATCCTCCTACCGAATTGAAGGATGAATTATATTTTGTTTTTGCATCCCTCCCACCCCTGCCATCATGATGCCCGCAGGAGGCTTTGAGTTACAGCAGTTTTGTGTGTGTGTGTGAACAAAGTGGAGCTGCCTCTTATGCTGCATCTATCTTCCCCAAGATAAATACACTTTGGTCGGAATCCTAAAATCTTAGATTGTGGTTCCAACTTCACTGCATATCACTTCCTCAAGCCATGTTATCATCTTGTTTCCATTTGGATAGATTAAATCATACCTAATAAATCTCTCCTGAGATCTAGGATTTTTTTCTGCCAGGTAGGAATTCTCTTTATTAGAAATGCTGTTTGACCAAACCGCCTTATTGTGCCCAGAATTGTTTGAGAGCCACCTACAAAGGTACCATTAAAATATTTGGCTGCGCATATTGTTTTCTCTCAGTATTTTTCCAATCTTATTTCTTATTGTTTCTGAATTCAGAAGATTTTGTTTCCTCTTTATTTACCCTAACCATCTTGTTACATGATGATGTGACTAAAAAGAAAAGCTAACTTTTTCAATAGTGACTATAACATTTTATTTCATGGGGGAGAAAAATGAATTTTAAATATTGCTTTGCCCAAAATGAGCACCCTTTGTCTTAACTTATTGATACAACACCTTTCTCAATGAGTATAGAAAGTTTGAGACAGAAATCTGCTGCCATCTACTGGTGTTTGTTCCATGGTGTCGCTCCTGTTATCCCTTTGACCCAGCTCACGGAATTTGGGTTAGTTGGGGTAAACTTATAAATGGTGAAGGGAATGCAAGTAAAATTCTCACTGTTTTCTTTACAAAGTCTCAAGATGTTTTTCTTAATGATGCAGGATGATTTGTATTTATTACTAGTTAATTACTGGAGTGGTTCTTATTTCAAGAACTTTCTTAAATAACTGGCTCACAACATATGCCAAAACCAAATGAATATATTTTGTTCTGGTGCAATAATTTAAAACTATTTTGACTTCAAGGATGTTATTATTGTTTAAATTTAAAAGCTAAAACCTGATTTTGAATTAATTCTACTTTTGAGGAGGTTTGTCATTTAGATTCTATCTTTTATGTGTTTATTTTCCCCCTTAAGTATCAGGTGCGTATCTTAACCAAACTTGCTGCAGAATTGAACAAGTTTATGCTGGAAAAAGTGGCTGAAGACACAAGCAGTATTCTGAGATCCCCGATGCCTGGAGTGGTGGTGGCTGTTTCTGTCAAGCCAGGAGACATGGTAAGTAAAGTATCTGTGGAATGTGGGTGAGCATCTACTGGTCTCAGAATTCTCTTTCTTTGAAGGTATAATCACATTCTCTGCAGTTCTTTCTTGAGTCATACTACTCGCATAAAACAGCAAAATAGATTTTGTGCGTTCTTTGTCTAACTAGTTCACATTTGAATTAGGTTAGTAATAATGTTTTGAGTGCCTCCCTTCCAGAGAATCTGTGACCAGAATAGAAATAAGGCCAGATTTGTTTTATTATTTATTAAATGTAGTGTTTAAGGAAGCATTATTTAAAATTGCTGTTTACTCTCCAGCATTCTTTGCTTTAAGCGTCCTTGAAGATCTCATGCCAAGAAATAACCCTCCCATGGGGAACTTTTTGCATGATGTCTGGTGTAAGTGTCTGAAGGAGAATAAATGAAGGTTAATTGTCTAATCTGTATAGTACCAGAGCACTTCCATAACTTGATAAATAAATTTAGGATCACAGTTTGAAGTTTTTCTTCTTGACCTTGTGACATTGAGGCACAAATAAAAGTTATATTGATAGTTCCTCACATATTCAGTCTCAAGATAGCTTGCTGTAGACAAATTGGTAGGATATGTGTATTCTCTTAGAGCAGGGATAGAAATCTCTATTGAATTTAAAGTTGAGCGGCAAAAGTAAAAAGAAGACAATTTAAGACACAACCAGAGCAATTCTAGGAGCATTGAAGTACTTGCATTTTTATTTGTGGGCAGAAAAATAATGGCCAACTATGATAGTCTTTAATGGATTATATGGTGATTCCATTTCATGTCTCAGTTAAGTTACTGGGGCTCATATATTTTCCTGCAAAGATTATATTAAAATTGCCTCCTTATTTGTTAATATAAATAAAATATCTTAACCTTGGGAAAAATTCACGTGGTTGGCATTGGCTTATAGAGAAGTCTTTGCAATAAATGAATATTTCAGTTATTTAAACGATTAGCCCTGAACTTGATATGTGAAGTTGGAAATCTGATTGTCAATTGCTTTACTTGATGATATATAATTGGAACTTCCACATTTTCTAGAAAAGCATAGAAGAGGTTAAGTAACTATGAATTGTTGCTCTTACTTTTAAAGCATTGCCGTTCATGGAAGAAAGCACTGGCTAAGTTTGTCTAATACCCAAGTGTTAAGGATTTGGGAGAAGTGATAAGAATTATTTATGGCAAAGATGGTGGGGGGAGGATGGGTAAGTCTTGTATGTCTGCATTCTAAAATCTACACTCACATACTGCAATACCAGAGTGGTCAGTGGAGTCTTCTAGTGACTAGACGTGTAGCTTGGTAAACAGTGTGAGGGGTTTGCTTATTTTTCATTTTTCTTCTTAAGTTTTTTTCCTAGAAGTCATGTAATTTCTATACTGCTATCCTGAGTTCATCAGTCCTAATTGTGTGGCTTTAATTATAAAATCACTTTTGTGCTTTTTAAAAATTCTTACTTTCTAACGCCTGAATCAAAGCATAAGAGAGGAGGGAGGGTAGGAGTGAATGAGAGAAGAGTCTCCTGCTGAAAGCATGGAGGGATGGGAGGATTCAGCCCTGTACTAGCTTCCTTCCCTGTAGCTTCTCAGAGGGCAGTAAACAGGGTGCCAGCAACCCCAATTGATCAGTGAGGGCTGCTTGTTTGATTTAACAACGGCTTTCTCCTAGCCTAGATTTTCCATATAACAAAAGGGTTGCCTTTCATATTTTCCATTTCCTGGTTAATAATTTAATGTTGTGGGAAAACAATGTGGTCTTAGTCTTTGGTTCATTGAGGTAGCACAGATATTGAAAACAACAACCAGTAATTAAATGGGTATTCCAGAATGGTTTAATTTGAACACTTAACTGTTAAAAAAAATTACTACGGAGAAATAGGGCCTATATTTTATCTATTCCTTTATTTATTTATTTTTCGAGGTGCTGGGGGGCTAGTGATTGAACCCAGGACCTTGTGTGTGGGAAGCCAACACTCAACCACTGAGCCACATAGGTTCCCCTTATCTATTCCTTTTAAGTCAGAGTACACAAGCCCCACCCAGGCATAACTTTGTGGATTGAGGGGGTGGGGCGCACCTTTGGCTCATAATCTCTGTGCCCATTCACCTCACTTATAAATGCTTTTGTCACAAGGCTGCTCAGGTAAAGCATATGCTTTTTTTTATTCCTCTCCCCCAGCTCCCAACACCACTCTTGTAGAACTTCCTTTCGTATTCTGTAGCATTGTGTTTTGATAAAACAGTGTTTTCTCTTGAACTACTATTTGTGAAAAATGTCCCAAACTGCTAATATCTAAATAAAATGCAGGATGAGAAGCTTACTCCCAACTCTTAAAACAATTCTACCTCTTGTAATTAAAACACAAGAAACTTTACTTGGGCCGCAGAGGTGCTGCACTTTCTTGAGGCCATTATAAGAGAATACTACTTATAATTTTTAAGTTTTTTTGCTTCTAAATTATTTTAACACTGCAAAACATGTTGTGTTTTCTCAGCAATAACAATAGCTGAGCTAGGTTCCACTGTTATCAGTAGAAAAATAATGGAATCAATCATCCCTTTATATTTTCTTGAAAAACAAGGACCTAAAACAGCTAAGGGCCTTCAAATACTCTGTTTTTCTTTGAGGAGTTTTTTGTTTTGTTTTGTAGTTTAAATTCCAGTAATCTATAATTTTAACATTTAGCTAAGTAAAACTTGACAGATCTTAGAATGGTGGGCTCAACAATAAGAAGTTCTGTGTAAGTGTTATATAAATAATAAGTAACAAATCTGTTTTATGAAGTAAACACTTTTAACAGAGTTTTCAAACCTCAGGGAAAAAAATGATTTGGGGTGGCTGTTTAGAAATAACAAATGCACTCAGTGAGCTTTGTGTGTAAAGGTCTGAGAACTGACTCATTTGAAACACTTTCCTTTCCCTAAGCACAGAAAATATAAGTGTTTTTTTAGGGTTCATACAGCAAAAGTTCCTAATACTTTTTCATTGAATGAAAACATTCATTGAATACTTAACATTGAATGTGGCAGTTAAATCATTTTTTAAATGATTGCATATTAGTCTTTTTGAACATGTGTATTTACCTGGTGGGGTGGGGATGCTAGTTAATAAACACAGTAAAATGTATACAAGTAAACAAACCAAAAGGAAACAATGTAGGAGTAGATTATTAAAATCAAGAATCACAAATTTAATTTTTAAAAATGGCAAGAATGACATAAATGATATAGCTATAGAAACTTGACAGTTTTAAAGGCCTTCTGAAAGTATTTTTTATAACATCTATCTTTATTATATTCTTGAGTCAAAATATTTTTAAAATATATTCTTCCCAATTAATGGCTCAATACATTTTCCCCACATGTTAGTGTGTTACAACTGCTGGATTTCGTGCACAGTGTTCATTTTGACTTTGAAGTAGAAAATGAAATCATTATGAGCACATTTGTTTTGTTAGCCTTTTGATATCAGAAACAAAAAGATCCAGCCCAAGGAGCTATTTTAACATGACATTTAGTTAAGATTCTTTCCTAGTTATGCTCAGATTCTACAGTCATCTCCGATTGGCATAAAAAATAATACCTTATTTAATACAATCAGAAAAATAAGTGAGCTACAGACTAGAAACAGGTTGTATACCCATTTATATGAATTTCTTTCATAATTATTAGTTTGTAAAATCAGGTAGAGTAATATATTGATACAATACAATAGTACCTGTTGCTTCTTTTTCTTGCCATTTAACCCATTCAATATTAGTAAGACAGACTTTGAAGTATTTTTGTGTGGCCAAGATGAGAAAGATAAGCTTTGTAATAGAACCTACCTCTGCCAGAAGTGTAATTGTGTATTGGGGAGTATTGCTCTTGTAAACAATGTCTTAGGCAAGAAATGTTACCAATGAAAATGTAGCATTGATGCTAATTAATAGGAGCGCTACCCAGACTTTGGCCTTGGCTTTTTCCCTCCTTGCATGTGCTCCTTCAGGGCCAGATCACCCAAGCAGATGGGTAGCCACACTGACCACAAGACACAGGTGCCCCATTACAGAGTATAATCTTCACAACTCCCCCTTGTCTCCTGATCATTGGGGAGTGTAGCTTCTAGCTGATCTGGGGGAAATCACAAATAAACTTGGTGAGAGGCCTTTATTTTTCATTTCCAACAGGATTTGAGAACTCCTTTGCTGTTAGGTATTCTAGGTGAGAAGGGTTTGGTTGGGCCCTCCTGACACGGGTGTCTGGCATCACATTTGTTTACCTCATGCAGCCTTATAGCAGTAATTGCAGCTTTCCCTGGCAGGGAAACTAGCCTGGCTGTTTGATAGATTTTCCAGTTTCTAGATACCTTGATTTACAATCACAAAATAATTGCAATAATTAAATTTACATATTTCATAGCAGTGGTTATTCAAGCAGTTTATTTGACAAAATGCCAGTTTTTCATCCAGAGCTCAGATTGTATTCCAAAACATGTGTAAATAGACTCTTGAATTCATTCTTTAGTATTTTAAACTTTTTAATTATGAAATATTGCAGGCATATAAAAATTAGAATAATACAACACGCACTCATGTTCTCTGTTCACCTTTATCAGATTTGCTTCGGATATTAACTTTTAATAAAACATTGCATTTACAGTGAACTTGCCCTACCTCTTCCCAATCTGATTCCTGTCCCTCCTTCTTCAGAGATAACCACTATCCTGAATTTAACGTTTTTACCTTTTCCAGAAAACATTTATTTTTAAATTCTAGAGTTAATTTTTGTTGGCGGTAGCAGTTTGGGAATTTTTACAGTTTGTCTCACTTAATGATAATTATCAATTTAAGATAAAATATTTTTATAGATCAACAAATAAACCTTAATATTATTGTAGGAGAGTCTTGTATAAGTTTGGCATTTGCTTCTGTTTCTCAAGGAATGATCTACTTGGGATGAGAGGATATGTTATCTATTATCTTTGTTTCAAACATTTTGGAAGACGACAATTCTCAACTTTACCAATATTCAGAATATCTTTTCTCAACCTTTTGTTTAAAATAAAATCATTTCACTGAGTCCTTTACAAGGGCATGTTTCACATTTCTTAAGTTTCATTGTAAATTTCAATTTTTAACTAGTTCTGTTTGTATCTGTAGGCTTTGGCTCTGGTTTTGAGTTTAATTTAGAGGACAGTAGGGACTAGAACTTTTCTCCATTTTAAGGAGTTTTAAGAAATATCTGTCTCATTTTATATTAGCTGCAACTCTGTTTATTCTTCCCCTGAGCATCTCAGCTCCCTGCTTCAAGGCCCACTGCACAATTTCAAGGAGTCCAAGTAGCGAGGTACGGGCGGGAAGCAGAGGCGAGCACAGGGGCAGACGTGTGCCTAGAGGTCCACAGAGGCAGCAGCCGTGGTTCAGTAGGGGGACTCTTTTCTCACATGCCCTTCTGAGCAAAGTCAGCTTGGGCACAAACCCATTAAAGGATAAGGAGTTTGGCATCATGTCTGTGGCTTGTCTTCTCTTTCTTTGAAATTTGATAATGTTCCACCATTACTTAAAATACTGCGCAGTCTCATGGGGTCTCTTCTCCCTCTCTCTTTACGTGAAGCTGTTGGGATAGGAATACACATTTCTTCTTCAGAAGTATCAGGGGATATTTACCAGCCTATCTTACTGGTTCAGAAAGAGGAAGTTATTATAATCAGATTCTAGCAGTGCCTTTTAACCAAATCTGAGATGCCTTTTTCCTCGTGGCTGTAAACTGTGCCTTTCTTCAGGTCTAAGGGCCTTAAAATACTTTGCATTCTGGCACCTGTGTTCTGAGTAGAACAGCCTTTAAAAATGTAATGGAAGGATTTTTACTTTTGTGGCTAGTCAGCGGGGTTGATATTGATCCATGTTTTTCGGGTGGCCTAATGCAGCAGAAGGGGAGACTGCAGCGGGCCGGTAAGCCCTCCGAGCCTTCTGTCTAATTTGGCAGAAAAACACAGAATGTAGGACAACAAAAGAAGGCTCCTTTTCCCATAAAAATTCTTCCTCCCACCCACCCCTGTTCCCAAAAAGGGGACTTAATTTTTCAGCTGCACACAGTGATTTGGTGCTCATTCTTGCATTGAAACAGTTGCTGTCTGAACAGGCAGGAAACAGTTTTCTTTTAATTGCTGAAATCATTCGGAAGTGCTTCATGCCCTGCTTCTATACAGCAGATGCTGTGCATTAATTGGCCTGCGTAGAAGTGACCCAGGGTTCCTTGCAGCGGGCCCAATTTTAGGCAGAGGGTTTAAATAGCTTATTTATTATTTTGTATAATCTGGCGTACATTATGTGCTCCTGCACGTGTCGTATTTCATGGTCTGCAGTTTCTAATGTCATATGGGTTTCAAAACCTGTGTTTCTCTGGTAATGTACTAGCAGCAGGTAAGCTCAAAATACCATCCATCAGGAGCTAATTTTTTATCCAGATACTCCAATGACTGATGAACCTGTCTTTTGTATGAATGTTTAGCACAGTAGAAAGCCATATGCCACTGGCACCGTTTCCTATGTATTCTTTACAGTTGCTAGAGACTAGGCTTACAAGGGGGAAAAAAAAAACTCTATGCCATTTCTGTCGTCTCTTCCTACATTTAAATAACACCTTTAAAACAGCTCTGGCTTTGGATGACAAAAGAGGGTAGGGTTCATCTTAAAGGAAATCTGACTCCCATAATCATTTTCTTTATCAGAAATATGACTGCACACTCTTAATAGGGAACCTTGTTTTGTTACTCCCCGTCTGTTCAAAACAGACCTCAGCCCATTAGAAGGGCCTCCCTTGTGTGGGAAGACCACAGCTGTTACTGTAAATCTCATCCAGTCACTGTATCACCCCCATTTTGTGGCTCTGAAGGATGAAATTGAGAAATGGAACACTGTGCAGTCATCCTTTACATCTCCAATTTTAGGCCTTTGCCATCATTTTCATGCTTTTATTCCAAATCAAATAACATTAGTGAGCTACACCATCTTCTGATGAGTATCTGCTCTTGAGAACAGCTTTCAGCACTTTATTTTTGGGGGCTTCCTTTTATGTTTGGTGGATATCTTTTCTTTCTTTTTTTTCCTTTTCCCTCTTTCTCTTCCTGCACTTTCTTTGAGTTTTCTTAACTGCTGATCACAGTTTGCAGTTTGAATGATACACATTGCCAAATGTACCCCAATCTTAGGATGTTTTCCAAGAAGATACATGTGCAGAAGAAGGTTTCTGTGTCTTTTAATCTTTGTGGAAGAAGTAAAGAGAGCTTGGTAGAAGGATATTGGGGGCTTTAATCAGAAATAAGAAGTGGCTTAAATCATTAGCACAACAAAGCATACTATAAGCTTGAAGATAAAAGTCTCTGGGGAAAGAGTCCTCTGAAAATAAATGGGACTTGATAGATTTCCATATCATTTATAACTTCCCTTAATTACACTTGGAAGACTTGCCAGTAAAACTGGAAAATTGGCAGCCTATATCCATTATAGTCATTTTGCCGACCATGGCAAGCAGCTGGCTTTACTGGATTTTATTTCCCATCACTCACAATTAATCATCAGCTGGAGATGTCTGAAACTCTTCAGCACAGAGCAATGCTGTGTGACATACAGGTCTCCTAAACATGCTAAAATCTGCTGAGTAAATGGGCTGAGTGTTCGCTCAAGCTAACTCATTTTGGTACAAGGCAGGCTCCTGCTTAATGACTGCCACTCTGATAATCGGATGTGAATGTGAACCTTGACCCTGTGTCAAAGGAGAGGATGCAATAAGCCGGATGAAAGATATAGGATTCAGGTCCACAAACTTTACACCAATTAGATAGACAGCGGAAAAGTACATCAGGCTGACTAAGCTTATCAAAAAGACTTCTGAGGCTTGTGACCATTTTGTAAGCCTAACATTGGAGACATCCTGTCACAATCATTAAGTCTCTATCAAATGACTCATAAAAGTGTTAGAGAAGTACGCTTACACAAATCCTTCAGTAGTAGCACCCTCACATGTGAGGTGTCTTACTGAAACTCTGAATTTGTAAGAAGCATCTCTGCACACTCAATTAATGCCCTCACTTTCTGAGCACACTGGGGAAATCCAGAAGGTGCTGCCTCTGCTGGGCCTGCTGCCTAGCTCCCTCACAAGCAATGGAGGAGAAGGAAGCAGGCTAGGGACCTGTGATGTAAGCACACGCACAGCTGAACAATGGAGCTTCCAAATCCTTGAGGTGAGGGAGCTGTATCTTCTGAGAGCTCTGTGACGCCATCTCGGTGTTGTTGGAACTGGGGCTGTGTATACGTGTTTGCTTGCATGTACATGTATGTGTGTAACTTTTAGTTTCCCAGCTGCTAAAACAAATACCATGTAATAGGTTGGCTTAGCAACAGGAATATATTGGCTCACGGTTTCAGAGGGTAGAAGGTTGTTTCATCTCAGGGTCAGTATCTTCTGACTGGCCAGCAATCTTGGGGCTCCTTGGCTTTTTCTTCAGATGGCATTGCACATGGCAGCATTTTCCCTTTTTCTCTCAGGCTCTGTTGACAACTGGCTTCTAGCTGCTCCCCATGGCTTCTCTCTCTGTCTGACTTTCACTCTGCTTATGAAGGACTCCAGTAATCTGGAATAGAGCCCAACCTGATTCAGCTAGGCCACACCTTAACTGAAGTAACATCTTGAAGAGCTCTTGTTGAGAATGGGTCCATACCCACCAGAATGCAGACCAAGAACATGTCCAAACTGGGGTACACAATTCAGTCCACTTCAGTAACTTATGATTCTACTGAACAAAACTTATCTCATTATTTGGTGGGAAATCATGGAACAATTTCCAAAAGTTCTGTTAGGGATGAATGAGTGAAAACCATTTACAAAACAGATTGCTTTGAGTGAAAAGAGAGGGTGAAACAGATTACTTAAATTTCCATTTACAGCTAAATAATATAAATGGACCGGTAGACATAGTGAAAGGAACTCAGGAGAGACAACAAAGAATGAGAAAGGAAATGGGTCTGCAGGCATCTAATTCTGAGACTCAGCACTTTGCTGCAAATAGCTGGAGTAAAGGTTGGCCAGAAGACAGGATAACTTTGGATCCAGAGGTACTTCTTTGAAGTCCTTTTAATAAAATTGCTAGCATCATGCGGTCAGAGAGTGGAAGTACTTTACTTTGGTACTTTCCCACTTCTTCTGATTATCTCTGGCTAAATCAGATTTTTCTGATTTATAACTGGGGACCTAGCACTTACATTCACCTGCATTTTACCTTTTTGCAAATTTCCCACATTATGAACACACAGAGCCAGCCAGGAAGGATGGGCAGCAACAGTAGAGCCCCATAAACTCCTGCATCTCCCACTGCTCCTAGGCTGTAGTGTGGCCACATCTCTGGAGATGTGGCCTAGGTGTGGCCCTTGTCAAGCATGTTTCCTATGCGCTTTATTGTCATGTTGGTCCTCGCTCCTTTTGCTGTAACCATTGAAAATCTCCTGGATTCATATTTTTTTCATATTTGCAGTTTTACTGCTAATTCACTTAATTGAAGATCCATGTAAAGAAGCAGTGAGGGGCTCTGTCTGTTCAGAACAATGGAATTGAAAGCCAGAGCTGCTGTAGAGGGAGTGAGAAGTGGAGGGTGGGCATACCTGCTGCCAGAGAGGGCAAGGCTGTGCCACCACAAGAAGCCAGTGGGGCAGGGATAGGGAGCGAGGAGGCTCTGAGCAAGCCC
>PVKH010001095.1:0-32260 GCA_004027955.1 Chaetophractus vellerosus | reverse complement strand
CTTTTATGTTTATATCCTGACTGGATGGCTAAAGCACTTCTATCAGTGACTTGCTGTCTTCTCCTCATACTTTTCCTATCATATTAGGTTGGCTTAGGGTTCTATAAATAGTCCTTCAACTAATGATATGAGTTTTGTGACAACTAACAACATCGTACATTATTTACTGACACTGCTTTTCAGAGTAAAACAGAACTATCAAGGGCAGTGATTTACTTGGCTGTGGTACACAAAGTACTGTAGCCCCACTGAATTAGAATAATTGTTACGATTATTTAATGAAATATGCAATGCCCATTGTTAATTACTTATTGATATATGAATAGTTGAAATCTCCTGCATCTGTACCAGTGAGAACAACTCATTTGTTAATGAAACCTAATGCCAATGCTGGTACATTGAAAGAAAATCAACTCTTCCCATCAGATTTATTGAAGGGCACCATTCTTGCCAGATCACATACTGATGAGTAATCGATATTAATGTCAAGGTGATATATTTATAGTTGTGAGATAAAGCTTAATCCTTAATACGCCAGACTACAGGAACAAGAAAATAATAGGGAACAAGGTATGTTGAAAATAGTAATTTACATATTTTTTGGAATCATGCTTTGGAGAAACCTGAGGAGTACTGTTTCTTGGTCGTCTGTCTCCTGTGATTTTGGAGTAACAGAAGATCATATACAAGCTCTAAAGGCCATAAACTCTCTGAGTGCCTACATGTAATCTCTACCTCAGTCTCATCAAATGAGTAAGTGAAAAAATGGAACAAGGTAGTTGACCAGAGTTTCTAGGCCATTCATCCATGAAAACTAGGACTTAGTTGTCCCATTTATCAGGACAGAATCCCACAACTCCCAAGATCCTTAATTTCAAAAGTAGTGAGAATTATATAACATATTTGAAATGTTTCTACTTTAAATGGATGGTAAAGAACACCAAGAAAAAGGTGGAAGCAGTCCGGTTCTGGCATTATAGCTCTAGGCACTAGTATTCCTGAGAATTCCATTCCTCTGCTAGACTTGGGTTTAAAATGGTCTGTTTTCTCAGAAAGACTCACTAGGGATATCTATGTATTTTGAGGGAGAATGCCCTGGAAATTCACAAGGCTTGCTGATGATGTTCTCTTCCTAGGAGCCTCAGATGTTGCAAATTTATAGCTGATTTTCAGTTATCATAGCATATCTTTCTGGATACTTACTAGCTATGTGAACTGGCTATGTAAACTTTCTGGTCCTTAACTTCCCCTTTGTAAAATAGGTAATCATAATCGTATTTATTTCAAGTGCTATCGTGACAACTAAATAAGTTAAGGCATATCATTGACTTAAAACATAGCCCAAGAAACAGAAAGTAAAATTTGAATGTTATTCGACTCTCATTATCTTTTTCATCCTGATCACCATCAAAGTCAGCATGAATCAACATCAGATCCTGACCCCATCATCCTCATCACTGATCCTCAGCTTTGACTTCTTAGTCACATGGGACTGATTTACAACAGTGGAGGACTTGTCTCAGGAAAGTAGCCATAATGTGTTTTTCCTGCCTAGATGGCTAAAGCATATTCTGCATGTATTGAGTGAATGAAACTGAACTATTCCTGCTCTTCTTTTCACAAATGAATGGACAAGAAAATAGTCATGAGCTGAAGGAAGACATACATATGCAGGAGATGATAGATGATAGAAGACTGGTAGATAAATATACACATACATGTACATGCATACACATATGTACATATACAGGGATGTGTATGTATATGTATGTGTATGTGTATGTGTGTGCATATGTGTATATGTATATGTATATGTGTATCTATATACAGAGAGAGAGAGAGAGAGAGCCCAGCTTCAGTTCTCCTTGCTGGCTTCTTAAAAAGCTTTTATTCTAACCTGACTTTTTTCCTACCATTTAAGCTTTTATTCTAACGTGACCTTTTCCCTACCATTTCTCCTTGTCTGCTGCTTGACTTCTCCATTGCCCTTATTCTCCCAGTTCTCCAACCCTGTCCTCAGATGCAATGATGACAATTAGCATAATAAGGTCTCCTGGCTCCCACAAGATCCCTTGCACTTATAGGCTTCTTATTAGTCCCACCCACCTAAACTCATAATCAAATCTTCTTTCCTGGAACAGCAAAGATGCCCCTTTTAGCAATTTTGTTACACCTTCCTTGAGACACTGTTCTTGTCCTGCATTAGTAAAGGCAAAACACCACAAATTTTTTAGCATCATACCCCCACACTCAAGCAGATGCCTTCATCAGGGCACCTCAGTGATTTGGCAGCGGCACTGTAGACTTTTATTTTTTTGCTATCAAGAATCCTAAGAATGCAATTATTTGAGGATTAGAGGACTGTCAACCACCATATTTTGAAACTCCAGAGAACATATTTCATATTAAGAGCAAAAGCTAGTCTGTGTAAATTCTTTCCTCGTACATAGAAATCCATTCATCTTCATAACTATTTAATTTAGGATGCAAACTTTAGCATGGATTAGAAATTCATTTTTAAAAGATGATTCTTGGAAGCACCCCAATCAGCTGTGAATTGTTCTTACACGATATGCCACTGCTATTTCTTTGCTTATTTATTCTCTCTACTTGGCAGAAAGCAGTTGTACTTCTCCAAATGCCTTAGTCCTCAGAAGAGAGAAAGCACTAGAAATTAAAGCCAGTCTTTGACACCCACACATGGTGCCTAACCTGCAAATGTGGCAGAAGAGTGAAAGAGTAATGTATCTAAGGGCAGCATGTTTAACAGAATGTGGGTTACTGGTAGTTGTATGAACAGGTCAGGGTGAGAATGTCACTCATTTACTAAAGTTCAGCTCTGCCCCACTAGGGTCAGGGCAGATCCATGACTTGAAATGTCACAGTGTAACTCTTTGCTCTTTCACTGGCTGGTAGTAAAGATGAAAAAGATAGAAATAAGTATGCATATGATTCAGGGGCTTTGCTGTCACTCCCACAGCACTCGGCTGTCTAATAGGAAAGTCTCTGTGTATAGTGAGCAGAAAAGAAAACTGCAATGCCATTTCTACAACAAAACCCATTGGATCAAGAAAAAGATTTTTTTAAAACAACTATTGTGCCGGATGTGTTGTCCCTAAGACTGGGATGATTCAAGTCTGTATTTTCAAAGAAAGAAAAGTCTAAGTGAGGTGGCAAGATTAAATTGTATGAAAAAAATCAGGATTCAGAAAATGGTACAACAGGGTGAACTTATCAGAAAATGTTGCCAATAGAATATTCCTAAACCAGATCAGTAAACTCTCTTGTCTAGAATGTGGTAATTTGAAAAAGAACTGGATTCATTTATAAAGATACTGATTATCTGACAAATAGTTGTGGTAGAGTCAATCCCAGCCTCCAACTAGCAATATGCTATATTTCTATGTAAAATGGGTTTGCTAGAAAGAATAGCTTTACTGTTTGCTATGATGACCATGTGCTGTTTTTGTTGCTGGGTTTATTTGTGCTAAGTCTAGATTTCCCACAGCCCTCATCTGTCTAATAGGAAACTTCCTGCTCAGACTTGCATCCGCACTTTAGCGTATTTTGGTTATCTCACCTGACTACCTTCCTCTGTGAACTCCAGCAATCCAAGTATTTTTCATCCTGCATGGCCAGTCATGTTCTTCATTAGTAGAACTTTCTCCAATGATGGCAGTCTTTATTTTTCATTCATTTCAAAGCTATCTTGCCTCCATTATTCAATTTTTAAAGAATTTCCTGTATACCAATTTAATTATATTTGTGATCACGAAGGAGGGCCTAACTATATATATTGCATATGGTACAATCATGTGAAATGTTTTGGCCAGTAGAATGGCACAAAAGTAATAGACGTGTTTCTAGGGCTGGCCTTAATTAAAGAAAAAAACAGAATGCCTTTTATGATTTTATCTTACTCTCTTCCCTTCCAGGGTGACCAAGTTAACGATATGCAGTGTCCAGAGAGCAAAGCCTGGAGGCCTGAGTCAGTGCTATCAGCAGTGCTGCTTGAGAGACCTCTCCAACTACCAACAGCGATTGTAAATGTGGTGCCAATGAAAAAAAAAACTTTTATTTTTAAACCATTGAGACTTTGGAGTCCTTGAATGATATACTACTTCCTTTATTCATTACGTGAGTTAATGTAAACAAAACACTTAGAACTGAGCTTGGTACATGTAAGTGCTTAATAAATGCTGGTTGTTATAATTACTTCTCTTCCCCTTCTTCCTGCTCTGGCTAGTGCAATTTATTTCCCTAAACTTTAATACTTGCTTACTACATCCTAAGCATGTTCTGAGCACTGAAATTCAGTAAATAAACACTGTGTTTGTTCTTGAGGAGTTCATAATCTAATAAAAATGAATTAATAATGATAGCGAATATTTTTTGAAACTTGTCTGATATCTGCCACTGTTCTATATTTTTTCACATATCAACTTCTTTATTCCTTACAATAACCTTATGTTGTCCTCATTTTCCAGTTGGGGAAACTGAGACACAATGAGATTACAATGCCCCTTGCTACAAACTGATAATTGGCAGGACTGGGATAGAAATGCAGGGCCTCTAACTTCAGTGCCTATGCTTTAATCCTCCACACCACACGGAGAACTCTGTGAAACGGTAGATTTGTGCATAGAATGTGATGGGCATGTGACACTGGAACACATCTGGAAAAAAGAGTTGAAGTTTAACAAGTGCACTATAGTGCTAAGCTTGTGATAAATATTAAGTACATTATTTTCAATTGACATATTAACTGATTAATTGACTAATGAAGTTAATTTTAGAAAGCACCAGGCTAGGCAGTGTAAAACTCTAAAATAGAGATGAGCTTTCATTGCACAAGGTGGAGATTCAACTTAAACTCTACTTAGGAAAAAAGGAGGGAAGCATTTAAGGGGTCATATGCAAGGTTTCGTCCTGATTCTCAAATTATATGATCAGGGTACTGTCTTTTTCTGTTTGCTTTGTTCTGGTTTCCTTCAATATTCAGCAGGAGTTCTTTTTCCAAATTGGGTTAAAAATGCTGATCAATTAGTTAAGGCTCATTTTTTATGGGACTACCAATCTCTCTAGAAAGAACAGTGAAACGAAAATTTCACCACCTCAATTCTTCCTCCAGGGAACACAGGAAGACTGCTTTTCTAGCCTCGTTCTCTCATTATTGGAGTTGTATGATGCTCTGGTCCATGGGATGTGGGAGGAAATCATCTAAGTCATAGACAGTTCTGGCTTTTAAAAATATTTTGTTTTATCTTCCATATCTTTCTCCCTCTGATGCAATGAACTTGGAGGCCAAATATGTTCATATGGTGTAGTTAGGAGGAGTGTGACAAAATTGGATTTTACTTCAGCAATAAATATGTTTTTATTTTGTTCAGCTACTGAGATGACAGGGCTTATTTGTTGCTATAGCATGTCCTAGCCTAACTTAATTAATACAACTACCTGATTAATATAAGTCCCAGAAATAACTCGCAGTGGACTGACTTGTAATGGATGACAACCTCTGAATTAAGCACTGTAGCCAAAAGTTTGGAAAAATATGATTGGCCAGACCCCACTTGGAACTACCCAGAAATAAGCCCTTTATTTGTGTTATTATAGGTAACTCATACTAAACATAGCTGCCAGTTTCCTAGATCATTCACAATGCACATTCACATTCCACCAATATCTGAAGGTAAAATATTTTTGAGGATAAATCTTTGAAATAGTTCCATGTCTTAGACCCATTCTATATTTTAGCTCAATATCCAAACATTTTTTTTCCACCTGAAATTTTTCCTCTCACCTACACCTTATTTTATGTCTAGGAGTTAATACTGCTTAATTCAGCTGTCTTATTCAAATATAGAAGGGCTTTGTGTACATAGGTTATTTCTTACTATCACTGTCAAATGATTTTGTTTTTATTAAATATTAATACACTTGTATTCAGACAAAAATTAAATTTCTTCCTTTGAAAATCCCATGGAAGTGGAAGGTTAAATTGAAAGGATTTTGATTGCTATTGTGTTTGAGGAAATCTCATCTATATTAATCCTGTTCTTGGGCCAATTTTTATTGCAGAAAATATCTCTTATAGTTAGGAATTATTGCAGGGAATATTAGCATTCAAAGTGTAAAGAAAAATCCAGTACTTCTTTACAGTATGGGTTGTATAGTATAATCAAAGAGATTTTTAAAAGCATATGGCTTTTTCACTTTTAAATTCAGACATTTAGAAAAACTCAAATTTTACAATAGGCATAGTCTTAAAGCACAGTTTCTGCTGCACTATTGGCTATTCCTCTTGTCTTAAGATATAATTTTCTTCACATTCCAAAATTGTATTTGGCCTCTGTACTACAAATGGACACAAAGTATTTGTGTAAAGTATTTGCTATAAAGTATTTTAGAGTAGTGAGAAGCATAGAGAATAAGAGGTGCACATCTAAACATCTAGATCTGTAATACAGGAAATAAGTTAGTTTGTAGGGATTCAGAAAAAATACATAAATTCTTTTTGTATAAGAATGCTCTCAAGAAACCTAATGATGGATAAAGGACTTAAAATAACATGAAACATGGCTTTGTCCAAAGATGACAGAAAAAGTAATATGGTGCTCTTATCTGAGCCTATTCAAACATTAAGCTCAGAAAACAGCAGGATTGCTTTAGAAAGATATTGGCATTATATGGAGTATTGGACTAAATTATTATTATTATTATGATGATGATCCATTAGAAAATTTATCCTCAGTGTTCTCGAACAAAGGCTCTCTGTGACAATATGAGATGACAAGCCTTGAATGACAATTTATCAAACACAGTAAGTCTTTGTATGGATCAGCACATTAAGTGCTGATTACAAGACTGTGAATTAGGTCACAGTAATACACGCTATGACTCCTATGTATGTATGTATCTATGCTTATACACATTTAGAAACTTTTCAAACTCATAGGAAAAGTTTAAAATTTGGAATAAATACTACTGCATTCCCTAAATGCTCCACTTCCCCTCCCTCCCTATGCATGTGTACCCACACATGCGTGCACACACATATACTTTCCAATTACCAAACCATTTGAAAGTAGGGTGAACACATAATGAAACTTCCAAATGTGTCCCTCAAGAACAAGTTTACTGGCAAAACCATCTCTCAATACCAAGGACATTCTCCTATAAAACCAAACACCACTAGCTAAAAGGTCAACATTAATCCAAATATATCTTCCAACCTGAAGCCCATTTCCATCCCCAATCATCTAAAAATGAACTAGTTTTTTTCTTTTAAACGCAGGTTCTGATGAAGCATATCACTTCAACTGTTAAGTCTTCGCAATGTAGACTAGATCCTATTTTTCTCACAGTATTGAATCCTTCAGATTGGTTGCCTTACAAAACATCCCACATACTTGATTTGTTGATAATTTCATAACGATGAGGTTCAGTTCACATATCATGCATATTTGGGGAATCACTTAAGTGTTCTACAAGAGTATCTCATAGAACTCTTCCAAAATAAACTTTCTATGACTCCTTGGCTAGCTCAAATAATTTTCTCTCTTTCCTTTCCCACTAACACCCTATAACATGTAATTATTCTCCAGGCCATCCTGTGGGAAGTCTTTTTGCCTTGTACTACAGAAATAGTTATAGATTCTGATTTGAATGCACCCTCTTAGAGCTGCAGCTCTGTGCCCAGCAGTTCCAAGCATGGAGTCTTTCATAGGAAAAACACAACCACTATTTTTAGAAGAATGAAAGATACACTGATCAACTCCATTACCTATTAAGCTCTGCTCTGTTATTTTCAGTAGAGGAGTGAACAGAGGATGAAAAGGACTTTCTAGCAAGACTTAAGACACCAAAATACATTCTAGATGAATTAATTTTTAAACAACAGAAAAAGCATAAAACACTTATCAACAAATATATGAATAGTTTGCATCAATATGAAAGTCTTACTAAAATATATGTGATGAAATAGCCAGAAAATAATTGAAAGATAGAAATGTATAAAACACTTAACATTCTTTCTATAGGAAACTACCTAAGCTAAAAAGCAAAGATAAGAAGATTACTTGCCAAAATATTACAAACAAATCTGATATTTTTCTCTAAAGATCTTACATGTCAACAAGAAATATATAAAACTACAATAGGTATGAAGAGAAAGGAAATAATGTGATTTATAGGAAAAAGCATACATATCTAAAAAATGTTTTAAATGTTCAGTTTTCTGAAATTTTAAAGAAAACAAAATTAATAAAAATTAAATATTTTACCTAGAATATGTTCAAATATTTAAGGAAAATAATTGCTTGCAAATGTGCAAGTATATTGACACTTTCATTCATGCTTGATATGAATTTAAATTTTCCCATTGTTTTGAAAAAGAGAAATCGGAATTATGACTTAGCAAGGTATATAACTTTTGACCTTTAATTTTCTCTGTATTAGTCAGGGTTCTCCAGAGAATCAGAACCAACTAATGAGATTTATTATAGGAATTGGCTCACACAACTGTGAGGATTGGCAAGACTGAGTTCTGTAGGGCAGGCCACAAGTTGGAAACTCTGATGACTGTGTCTGAATTCCACAGAAATAGCCAGCAGGCTGAAATAAGGATAGAAAACTTAAAGGGAGAAATCATCAGTTCTCGCTTTAAGGACTTCAACTGATTGGATAAGACTTCTCTGGTTATTGAAGGCAATCTCCTTTGTTGATTGTAGATTTAATCAGCCATAGATGCAGTCAACTGATTTAAATCCACAAAATATCTTTATAGTAAAAATCAGGCCAGTGCTTGTTTCACTAAACAACTACAAATTTACATATGAATTTAACTATCACAGTCCACCCCTTGTCAACTTGGTAGATATACATATCTCCTTAAGCTATACTTAATCCCTAAATAAAAAACAATAGCAGTTGGACAACCAGCAAGATTGTGGCAGAGAAAGGTATCTAGAGTAAGCTCATGCCAAGGGCAGTTTGTAATCACACAGAGCTACCTAGAGCACTTGTTTGGGGACTCCAGGAGACCAGAAGTGCATCCTGCAACATCCTTGAAGGAATGGAAGGACAAGACTTCCCACCTGCAGAGAAGATTCGTAAGTTGAGCCCTCCACGCCGTGGAGGCCAGTGCCCATCCTCCACTGGAGGCACAAGCCACCTCGGGAGCTGTTCTGCGGCTGGAATTGGAAGCTCCACTTCCCAAAAACGGTGGAGGAAGAAATGGTTGGCCACCAATTTCAGCTACTGATTAGTAAATTCAGCTGGCTAAAGTACAACCCTAAGAACAGCTAAAGTTTGAAACTCTCCAAGTCAGAAAAAAGCCAGTAGCCACCATTTTGATTCCACCCCCAGCATGAGGGGAAGCTGGGCTGATTGAAAATCACAGTGACTGTCAAGACCAGTTTCTTTCACCCAGATCAGCCTGCAGCCCTAGCCTAGGCTTCAGCCCCACCTCTGACAGGGTAGAAGCTGGCGGGCCCTGTACCAGCCTCTCCGGGTAACTGCAGGTACATTTGGCTGGCACAGAGAGAATAATCGGAAGTCTACCAGGTCATCTTGGACTCACACGGCACAGATTGCTGCCCACACCTGCAGCTCCAACCCCACCTCAGGTAGGGGAGAAAATGATGTGAAGCTTCATCAGTCTTTCTGGGTAACTACAGTCTAGGCCTGCATGACTTGGATTATTACACATGGCTGTGGCTCCATCCCTACCCCTGGCAAAGGAGAAAGTTGGAAGAAGCTTCATTGGTCCCTGGGGCAATGAGGGCAGCTTTAGCATCCACAGCTTACAGCATGAAGTACACCCTTGGCTCCTACTACACAACCAGCAAGGGAGAAAGGGCAAAAAAGCCCTAAAGTAAAGAGAGAAACTGCATCCAGAATAAATAGCCTAGTAAGCCAGATGCCAAGACATCAACAAAAAACAAGAAAATATGGCCCAGTTAAAGGAACAAGGTAAACCTCTAGATGACATAAAGGAGTTGAGACAACTATTCATAGATGTTCAAACAAATCTTCTTAATAAATTCAATGAGATGGCTAAAGAGTTTAAGGGTATTAAGATGACATTGGATAAGCACAAAGAAGAATTTGAAAGCATACATAGAAAAATAGCAGATCTTATGGGGATGAAAGGCACAATAAATGAAATAAAAAATACACTGGAATCATATAATAGCAGAAGAAAGGATTGGTGAGCTTGAAGAAATGGCCTCTGAAAGTGAACATACAAAAGAACAGATGACGAAAAGAATGGAAAAAATCAAACAAGGTCTCAGGAACTAAATGACAGCAAGAGACATGCAAACATAGGTGTCATGGGTATCCCAGAAGGAGAAGAGAAGGGAAAAGGGGCAGAAGGAATATTTGAAGAAATATGGTAGAACATTTCCCTGCCCTACTGAAGGACATAGATATCCATATCCAAGAAGCACAACATACTCCCATCCAAATAAATATGAATAGACCAACTTTGAGACACATACTAATCAGGATGTCAAATGCCACAGACAAAGAGAATTCTGAGCGCCTCAAGAGAAAAGCAATGAATACCATGTAAGGGATACCCAATAAGATTACGTGCTGATTTCTCACCAGAAACCGTGGAGGCAAGAAGACAGTGGTATGATATATTTAAGATACTGCAAGAGAAAAACTTCCAGCCAAGAATCCTATAACTGGCAAGATTGTCTTTTAAAAACGAGGGTGAGTTTAGAATATTCACAGATAAACAGAAACTCAGAGAGTTAGAAACCAAGAGACTGGCTTTGTAGGAAGTACTAAGGAGCGTGCTGAAAAAGAGACAGGAGAGAGTCTAGCAATGAAGACTATATCAATAAAATTAACTGAAAGAATCAAAAGAGTGGTGAAAATAAAATATGACAGATAAAGCCTAAACATTCAGGAATAAATTTAACCACCGATGTAAAGCACTTGTATTCAGAAAACTACAACTCAATATTAAAAGGAATCAAAACAGACCTAAATAATTGGAAGAACACTCCATGCTAACAGATTAGAAGACCAAATATCATTTAGATGTCAATTCTACTCAAATTGGCATAAAGATCCAATGCAATCCCAACAAAAATTCCACCAGCATTTTTAAAATAAATGGAAAACACAATTATCAAATCTATTTGCCAGGGTAAGGAGTCCTGAATAGCCAGAAACATCTTAAAAAGGAAAGCAAAGTTGGAGGACACTCATTTCCAGACTTTAAATCATATTGCCTGGCTACAGTGGTAGAAACAGCAAGGTACTGGCATAAGGACAGACCAATGGAACTGAACTGATGTTTCAGAAACAGACCCTTACATTTATGGTCAGTAATTTTTTACTAGACTGTCAAACCCACCCAGCTCAGGCAGAGAAGTCCATTCAACAAATGGTGCTGAGAAAACTGGATATCCATAGCTAAAAGAAGGAAAGAGGACCCCCATCTCATACCTTATACAAAAATTAACTCAAAATGGATAAAAAACCTAAATATGAAAGCAAGAAGTATAAAGCTTCTAGAGGAAAATATCTTCAAGATCTGGTGGTTGGTGGACACTTAAAGGAGATAATAGGAGGACTGAGATGGACTACCAAGGTTTAATGTGTGTTGAAGTTTTAAGTAGCTTTACTGTAAAAGCATGTAAATGTACAGAGTTGATGGTAAAACATTATAGTGAGTAACAGCTAGTTTATAAGTGGCTGAATATGGTAGTCTAGGGATGTCAATGCCAATTGAGAGAAAGCTAGAGAATAATCTAGGGACTGAATAGCACAGCAAACCCAGAGGTGGATGAGAATTGTGCTTGATGGTATAGATGCAAGAGTGTCCTTTGTGAGCTACAGCAAATGTACATCACTTTTGCAAGGTGGTAGGAATATGGAGATGGGCAAAATACAACAGGAGTGACGTATGGACTATGGTTAACAGTAATAATGTAATATTCTTGCACCTATGCCAAAGATGTACTGTGTTGATAATGGGGGAGTATGGGAAAAGTGTGCTAAATGTACACTATGGACATGGTAGTAATCAGATGATATTATCTCATAATCTGTAACAAATGTTCCACCATGGTGTGGTGTGTTGATAGAATGTGTCATGTGCATGATTGTTTCATATGTTTACAACTTCTGTCATAAAAATATATTTAAAAAACAATAATAGAGTGGGTTGGGAGGAAATGTAAGATAAGGATGATAGTAGTAAGGTTTTGACAATATTCTTTCATAATTTGTAACAAATGTCTCATGACAATGCAAGGTTGTTGGTGGTGGGTTGATGTATGGGACCCCTGTATGATGTTATGCATGTTTGCTTTGTAAGTTCACAACTTTTGCTATAGACTTATTGTTTATGTATATTCATGTATAAATGATATAAAATAATAATAAGGTGGGTTGGGGGAAAATACTTCGGTTAGCAGTAATATTTTGAGGATCCTCTTAATTATTAGTTAAATATGTTTATCAACATTGCAAGGTATTGGTGGTAAGGTGAGGTATAGCAGCCCTGTATGATGTTATGCACGCTTGATTTGTAAGTTCACAACTATTACTATACACTATTTGTTTATGTATGTTTATGTGTGATATACTTCAATAAATTGAAACCAACAACACTAGCAGTCATACTTTCACCTAACATAATTCAACTGTGCTTCATGCAACTGGAAATGCACTAACTCTTTCCCCAGAAGAGGATGTAAGTCCTTGGATAATACTCACTCTTAAACTTGATATTTTTAACTTAAGTCCTATGACTTAAAGTAAATATAATTTATGTTGCATGAAAAGGGGATGAAATAGGAAAGGAAAAAAACAGTATTTGCTTTATGTGTATATACAAACATTCATAGCAAATCAAGGAAAAATTGTTCATAACCATTATAATCCTTGTTTTACAACTGGTCATGTGGTCACAGCTCATATTTATAACCACCTTCTTCCACTTTCCATTCCATATTCCTTTTACCCTAAACAAGCACCTCAGCTTGTCTCTGTTCTTTGCATGTTGGAGTGACTCAAACCATCATTCCTGAAGGGTCTAGGCCATTGGTGGTCCTGCCTGGATTGGATTGTTGCAGTCTTCCATTGACTTTAATCACAGAGCATGGTAGTATGAAGATCCCTAAAGGATCTCCTATATTCCAGACAAACTCTTCTTTAATTCCATTGTATAGTAGCAGTGCTATTTCCCTTTGATAATCAGGTTCAATCACCCTAGCCAGTAGAAGAATTCCCTTCTTTACCTGTTGATTCAGAGGAATCAGGTGGCCCAAGTGACTAGGTGGCAACCTTAATTTACAGTCCAATTGAATCATTGTTGTTTCTCCTTGCAGAAGTACCCCTCCTTTTGGAATTAAGACTTGTAGTCTAGCAGAGCTTAAGGAATCAGGTACAGGAAGCAAAAATTTTTTCTAGTGGATTACTAGGGGTAACTGTGAGTGGTGCCACTACCATTTACACCCCTTGTTTCATGGACCCCTGAATCTTGGTTATGGGAGAAGCAAAACTGTGGAGTAGATGCTGATTTAGAGTATTTACAGCCTCCTGGAGAAATTTGCTCCATACCTTCAAGTATTACCACCTAGTTGGCACAATAAATGAGTCTTCAAAAGGCCATTCCATGGTTCTGTCAAACCAGCTGCTTCAGGATGATGGAGAACATGGCAAGACCAGTGAATTCCACACGAATATTTCAATTCCCACTCTTTATTTGCTGTGAAGTGGGATCTTTGATTAAAAGCATTTTTACATGGAGTACTATGACAGTGTTTAAGGCCTTTCGTTGGCCCATGGACAGTAGATTTGACAGAAGCATTGCATGCAGGGAAGGCAATCCATATGCAGATTATATGTCTATTCCAATAAGAATCAAATGCTGCCCCTTGCATGATAGACATGGTCCATTGTTATCCATATTGCAGGCTGATCAGCTAGGGGAATGGTGTCACGTCAGGGACTGAATATTAGTCTGCTACTGGCAGATTGGGTACTCAAGGCTGACTTGACCTTGGTGAGTGGAAGTCCATGTTGCTAAGACCATGCATAACTTCCCTCCCTACCACCATGGCCACTTTGTTCATAAGCCCTGTTTTAGATTGCCAAAGGGCTGCCAATATAAAGTACCAGAAATGGATTGGCTTTTATAAAGAGTATTTATCTGAGGTAAAAGCTTACAGTTCCAAGGCCATGAAAAGTCCAAATAGAGGCACCATAAGAGGTGCTTTCTCACTAAATGGAGCTACTGTTGATCCTGTTGTCCAGGCACGTGGCAAAGCAAGATGGCCACCAATCTCTGCGGAGGTCTCAGACTTCCCTTCTCGGCTCACCATCTCTCCGGGTCCAGCTCCTGCAGCTCAGCTGTGAGCAATAAAGCTGGGCTCTTTCCAGGCTTCCTCTTATCAGTCTTAGCTGCTCCACTTTTTCCCTGAGTTCAGCTGTAAGTTATCAAGCATATAGCAGGGCTTATCTCCTATTGAGCTACTCCATGGGACAGCCTCTTGGAGGTTTTGTGCTTGAGCAATCCACTTGTCTCTTCTCACACGACAGGATCAAAAACAGCAGCTTCCTTTTCCTGTGTCTGTGTCTTTCTCTGTGTGTCTCCGTTTCTATCAGACCCAGGAAAAGGGCAAAGACTCAACCTGAGTCATGCCTCACCAACAGAATTCAATTGAAAAGATCTTACACCTACAGGAATGGATTAGTTTGAAAACAACCTTTCTATTTGGGATTCATAAAATAATCTCAAACAAGAACATTGGGCAATGACAGAAGTGGCTGGGGAAAGAGGCCTATTGGAATCCACAGAATGGGTGGATTCTGTGGATTATTAAAATTCTCCTCTGTTGAAGTCACCTATTGATGAACATTCACAAGTGACACAAAACGTCTTCATGCCTTTATCCCATTCCAAACTGTCTAACTACAGTTACCTCTTTGTTACCAATTTTCCAATCATATTCGTTCCAAGTCCCTGATGATCCAGCCAAACCATTAGACACTGCCCATGAATCAGTTTACAAATGCACCTCCTGCTATTTCTCCTTCCAAAAAAATTGCACAGTGAGGTGCACTGCTTGAAGTTCTGCCTATTGGGAGTATTTCCCTTCACCACCACTTTCAAGACGCACTTGTATAATGTGCATAGCCATCTGAAAACCAGGCCCAAGTTTTCTGTCCCTCAGTCATTTGCTCTTTGGAAATTTAAGGCCATAGCTTTGGGCTGGGAAAGAAAGGGTCATGTGACAGGAGTTGGGGCCATGGACATTTGAGCTACTTCCTTGGGTAACTTACTTCTGCCCTCTGGGCCTGCTTGAGCCCAATCTCATGGATAACACTTCCATTTGATGATGGAGTGATGCTTTGCAAGCCTAACATTATGGCTTGGTGGGTCAGATAATACCCAGTTCATGGTGGGCAGCTCAGTTCTCATGGTAACTTAGTGGCCCGTGGTTAAGTTTTCAGTTTCTACGAACTCCTGGTAGTTGCCAAAAGCTGATTCTCAAAGGGAGAGTAGCTATCTGCAGAGAATGGCAGCTATTCTTCAAAATCCTGTACTTTGATTCTCCTATAGGGGCCTGCCAAAGGCTCCAAACAGGATCTCTATTTGTCACTGAAACTTCAAGCACCATTGGATCTGCTGGATCTTATTACCTGAGTGGCAGAGAAGCTTGCACAGCAGCCTGCATGTGTTTCAGAAACTCCTCATGTTCCCATCCCCACTCAAATCTAGCAGCTTTTTAGGTCACTTGGTAAAAGGGCCAGAGTAGCACACCCAAATGAGGAATATGTTGCCTATAAAATCTAATGAAGCCAACTAAATGTTGTGCCTTTTTTTTGCTTATAAGAGAGGCCAAATGCAACAGCTTATCCTTCACCTTAGAATGAATATCTCAACATGTCCCACACCACTGCATGCCTAGAAATTTCACTGAGGTGGAAGGCCCTGGTTTTTTATTGGATTTGTCTCTCACTGTGTGACATGCAAATACATTACCAATAAGTCTAGAGTAGTTGCTATTTCTTGCTCACCAGGGTCCATTAGCATAATGTCACCAATATAATGGAAAAGTGGTGTCTTGTGTAAGGGAAAGGTGGTCAAGTTCCCTGCAGACTAGATTATGACATAGGACTGGAGGGTTAATATAGACTCCTGAGTTAGGAGAGTGAAGGAGCATTACTGGCTTATCCAGAAAAAAAAACAAACTTTCTGGTGGTCTTTACTAACAGATATCAAGAAAAAAGCATTTACCAAATCAGTAGCTGCATACCAAGCAGAAGAGGATGTGTTGATTTGCTCAAGCAATGATATCACCACATCTGGAACAGCAGCTGCAATTGGAGTAGCCACATGGTTAAGTTTATGATAATCCAGTGCTATCCTCTGCACAGGCCAAATGGGAGAACTGAATGGTGATGTTGTGGGAATTATCACCCCTGCATCTTTCAAGTCCTTGGTGGTGGCACTAATCTCTGCAATCCTTCCAGCAATGTGGTATTGCTTTTGATTTACTATTTTGTCAGGTAGAGGCAGCTCTGGTGGCTTCCACTTGGCCTTTCCTACCATAATAGCTATCACTCCACAAATCAGGGAGCCATTGTGGGGATTCTGTCAGATGCTGAGTATATCTATTCTACATATGCATTTTGGAACTGGGGAGGCAACGATAGAAAGGGTTCAGGGATCCACTGGACCCACAATGAGATGGACCTGGGTGAAATTCCATTGATCACTTGACCTCCATAAGCCCAAACTCTGGCTGGTAGACCTCAGTGACGTTTAAAGCCAGTGTCTCATAGTCCCACAAATATCTGACAATTTATTTTTCCCCAAAGTATAGTCACCCTGGTAAAAGACCATGGGCCCCATTGGGAAAGGTTGGGAGGTAGATTAACAGTATATATTTTTGGTAGTATAGCAGAGTCCTTCCCCAAGAGGTCTGCAAACTGTCTCAAATCTGGGAATTGTTTGAGGGGCTGTGACTCTGTTTTCAGAATTTGAGTTAGACTTCTGTTCACTTGATCTAGAACTCTTCTGGTTATACAGATTAAATAAAAACTTAGTGTACTACCCATCTATCTCATTTCTAGATGAGGTTAGTCTCACAAATTGATTCCTTACAGTCCTGAAAGTGTGTCCTCTGGACATTCCTGGGGTGGGTGAGAGTGAACCTGCATAAGGGCAAGATCTATCAGCAGGAAACTTGCTTGACTTCCTGCTCCTGATGGAATAGCTGGGTCCCCCCGTGTGCTCTACTTTGGAGTCCACCTCTACAGTAACTTTGCAGACCTCATACTGCAGCCAGGCTCTTCCTAAAACATGATGCCTAGGTGCCATCATTCCCGAGCTGGAGCAGGAAATCCACATAATCAGCATGGAACAGTACATGCCCTCGTTGATGGTGGCAGCAGACATTCAGAGCTGCTGGAGCTCATGCAGGCCTACCAGGGCTTGGAGTCATGGCAGGTGCTGGCTGCCTCGATGGAAGAGCTATAGTAGCTGAGGTCCACGCTAACATTCCAATCTCTCTACACCTTTGGATCCCCTCATCTACATTATACCACAGCAATTCAGGCATTTCAACTTTGGGTAATATAGGCCACCTTTTGGCCCATGTTAAAGCCAACCATACAAACAAACTGTTAGAGCCTTTTCAAACCCCTTGAGCTACAACACTGAATCTAGAAGCTCTGCCACCAAATCAATAAACTCAGCCTGATGCAACTTTATCTTCCTTCCCCATTATCCCACACCATTAATATCTATTTCCACACAAGTTCCCCTGATTTCTGTCTATCCACATTGGATGAATCATGCAGTTCTTTTGGAGTGTATCACACCTCCTCATGGGTCACACTTTGTGCCTCACTTTTCGGGTCCTGTTGGGAATTTAGTTATAGGTCTGGGGGAAAAAAGGGTGATAGAAGAGGGACATGAAAGGGGAATGAGGAGAGAGGAATTAGCAGTGTCTTGGAAACCAGCTACTGCAGGGTGGTTCCATTACAGTTTCATTTAGCGAAACAGGGTTAATCCTGCCAGGTGAAGGTGTGAGATATGTTTCCATAGGGAAAGCAGTTACAGGTTTATCAAGCACAGCAGGGTTAATCTCTTCAGGTGGAGACTGGGTGGCTGGTTCTTCAGGGAAGACTGGAGGTCAGGTGGGAGATTTCTCAGGTCAGACTAGTAAAGGATTATCAGGCAAAGAAGTATCAGCAGAATCTAAGGTTTGAATGTCCACACTGTCATCATTATCAGCCCATATATCCCCTTCTTTTCTTCATGATCCCATTCCTTCCTAATCAATGCCCTCACTTTAACATCAGGCACCCTGCAGGCTGGGAATTCAATTTATGTCAGTTGAACCACTTGTACCATTCAATTCAGTTAGTAGCATAGTGAGACTCTGGGTCTGGTTTTTAGAAATCTTAAGTCTGCAGTTACAGGAAATATGAATTTCTTTTAGGGCACACATAGGAAATTTCATGTAGTTTTAGAATGGCATATTTTACTATTTTGAAATTCAAAAAATACTCACTTGAATGGGGAAATGTTCATAACATATTAATAAATAGAATAGATTAACATGTATGACATATAGTATGATACTAATTGTGAATTACCAACACCCACATTTTAAAAGTAAATATTCTGGAAATAACTCTGAGTATAGGATTCTGAAATTTCCTTTTCCTTTTCCTTTCCCTTCCTTTTTGTTAACGTCTAAGTTGTTCCCAATAATCATACATGCATTATACTTCAAATATTTTTTTAAAGTGTGAATACACTTAAAAAAATCATTTAGGCAAAAAAAATCATTTAAGTACTGCTCTCAGATGATCTTAAAAGTTGGAAAGTCACTTCATGTTAGATTGGGGAAAGAACAATGAACTAAAGTAGACTTTATATTATTCAAGAAATGGAAAAACTCTTATCATTGTTATAAAGGCAGTGGCCACCAGAGGTTCTGAGGGATGGGAGAGGGAAGAATAGGTGTAATATGGGGGCATTTTCAGGATATTGGAATTTCCTGCATGACATTAAAATGACAGATACAAGCCATTATATATTTTGTTATAACCTACAAAATTGTGCGGGACAGAGTGTAAACTATAATATAAACTATGGTCCATGGTTAGTAGCAATGTTTCAATGTGTTCATCAATTGTAACATTTGTGCCATGGTAATGAAGGATGTTGTTAATGTGGGAAAGTGTGGGAAGGGGAAGGAGTGGGGCATATGGAAATCCCTTATTTTTTTATGTAACATTTATGTAATCTAAAGCTTCTTTAAAAATAAAAAAATAAAAAATAGGTGAGTCAGAAATGGTAGATGTTCCCTTTTTAAAAAGGATTCATTTGAACAGTGACAAAATTGGCTCAATCTGTATGTATTTTTCCCCACTGAATACGTCTCTTAGTGAGGTGATTGCTAAGTTTTAAATGGTGTTCACGGAGAACTATATTCCCTTTTTGAGATTATGAAAAAGATATAATAGGCTGAAATAGAAGACAGAATGTACTTATGTGAAAAGAAACAGAGAAAAACAGATGAATAAGACAATCACTTGTGGTTCTGAAGAGTGTTATTGTGCATCAACTGATCAAAAGAGCTTTTTGTGTAGTGGAATAATACTTTACTTACGGGTCCAACTAGGTTGTCCTGAATGAGTCACAGGAAAGAAGTGAATGTATACATAGGGCCTTTTAATATATATTATTTTACTTTATCATGAAAACAACCCTAAAATGCACAGGTTAACTTTTGAATTTTTACCCTATTCCCAGTGAACTTGTAGAATTTCCAGGTTTTGGTCACTTGGGAATTGAAATCTGTACACCAGTGTTCATAGTGGCACTGAAACAACCCAGGTGTCCATCACCTGAAGAGTGGATATACAAATTGTGGCGTATACATATAATGGAATATACACACTAAGAAGAAATGAATTTGTGAAACATATGACAACATGGATGAACCTGGAGGACATTATGTTGAGTGAAGCAAGCCAGTCACAAAAGAACAAATACTGTATGATTGTGCTGTTATGAACGAAATATATTATGTGAAAAAGAAATATATTATGTGAAATATGAATATGGGGAAAATTGTGTATATAAAACCATTTTTCTTTGAATGGTGGACAAATGTAAGTTAATACTACAAAATGTTAATATCAGATTTAAAAAATTATACTTAGTAAAGGAGACCAGACTCAGAGTACTACATATTGTATGATTTCATCTATATAAAATGTAAACATAACTCAATTTATAAAGATGAAATTAGACTAGTGGTTTTGTAGGGCTGAAGAATGAATGTTAAGTGATGTGGAGTCTTTCTTTTTGGAGTAATGAAATTGTTCTAAAATTTTTTAGATGATGCATGTACACTATTGTGATTATACTAAAACTCATTGATTATTATATACTTTGGATAGATCATTTTGTATGTAAATATATCTCAGTAAAACCACTTAATGAACAAATAAATAATTGTGTAAGAATAGTCAGAAATAGCAGCTATGTACAGCAGGGGAAATAGATTGAGAGGTGAGGAATTTTCTTGTTTGTCTGTTTATTATTATTATTACTGAAATAATGAAAATGCTTTAATAATGATTGAAGTGATAATTGCACAAATATGTGATTATACCAAATACCATTGATTGTGCACTTTTAAAAAATGGTATGCTTTATTAGTATGTATCAATAAAATTGATTAAAAAAAGATGAAACAGACACAAGGAAGGTGCAATCATTTGATCAAGAAATTTGGTTATTGAAGGAGGAGCATGTGCATCAGAGTTTTCTTTCCCCTTCTTTGCTGTTTAGCTATACTATACTTGATTGATTCTCAACCATTTACAAGCACTCACTTGCACATTAATTGTATGCATTTTCAGACCTATCTAAAGCCTTGTTAGGCAGCTTGGATGCTTCTTAACATCCACATTGAGGACTGCCTGAGATAGGCAGCCCATCAAGGGTTAATTACTGTGGCTTCCCTGGGAGTTTACACTTAACATGTCTCCTCTTACCTTGGGAAATTTGGCATTATCTGTGTTCACTTCTACCTGGTAAAATTAAGGCTCACTAGATAAACACATCTTAAAATTACCTTCATTTGCAAAATGCTCAATTTTTGCTCATCATAAAATTGAGGACTTTGTGCTTTATTAGCTGTTATGCTTTCTGAAACCCATTAATCTTTTGTAGTCTTATCTCAAAACTGACACAAAAATATACATTCTAAATAGTTTAATATTTGTTAAAGAAAAGGAGTTTGTATTTTTAAAAAAACCTTCCTACATTTCACAACTCTAGGCCCAGGTGGCTTCATCAGAACTTTATATCAAAACACATAAAGAAAAAATTAAACTAGTTTTACACAAACCACTTTGTTAAAAAGAAGACAAGGGGGCATTTCTAACCCATGTTATGAGGCCAGAGTATTCATGACATCAAAATCAGACAAGAACATTACAAGAAAAAAAATTACAAATCAAAGCCTATTATGAATATAAATACAGAATCCTTAACAAAAGAGCATCAAATCAAAACTAACAGTGTATAAAAAGGGGAAAATATAACAAAGTTTATCCCAAGAATGCAAGGTTGTATTTATATTTGATATAAAATAAATATGGTTTACCACATTAATAGAATAAAGGACATACAAAAATATAATCAGTCATAAAACAGAAAAAGTTTTTGGCAATGTCTATATATACTCATGATAAAGAAAAACCTCAACAAACTAGGAATTAAAAAAAACTTCATCAATCTTTAAAAAGCACACATAGGAAAGATCTGGAGCTAACATAATATTTAATGGTGAAACATTGAATGTTTTCCTTTATAACTGGGACACAGAAAAGATATCTTCTTTCAATACGTCATTTCAACATTGTACAAAGGGCTTATCTAAAACAAGAAAAAGAAATATAAGTTATACAGATTGTAAAGAAACAAGTAAAAATTACCTTTATCAGATGTGAATATATATATATGTGGAAAACCCTAAAAAATGTACAAAAAGAACTACAACTTTCTAAGTGAATTTAGTAGTCACCAGAAAAAAAGTCATTAATCAAAATAAATTTATTTCTTTGGACTAGAAATAAGAAGTGAAATATTAAATTGAAATACATGAGTTATCATTGCTTAGAAAACAAACATTCTTAGAAATAATTATGATAAAAGATATGGAGGAACTATACACTGGGGAAAAGAGAAAACATTGCTGAAAGAAAATAAAGTAGATAGAAATAAATGAAGAGAGAATCCATATTCCATATTGTTAAGATGTCAGTTCTCTCTTATTTGATCTAAAAAATAAACTCAATCTCATTCAAAATCTCAGCAGGCTTTGTTTAATTTACAAGTTTATTCTAAAATCTATATAGAAATAGAAAGGACCTAGAATGGACAGATTAATCTTGAAAAAGAAGTACAAATTTGGAGAACTTATACTATCTGACCTCAAGAATTCCCATTAAAACTACAGTAATAAAAAATTTGGTTGTGATGTGAGGATAGAAGAGTAGGTCAGTGGAACACAATAAAGAGTCCAGAAATAAACCCACACATGTACTGTCAATTAGTTTTATAAGATGTCAAACAATTCAAAGACAAAAGTAGTGTTTAACATATCATGCCAAAATAAATGAATATCTCTATGGAAGAAATATAAACCTCCACCCCTACCCCACATTATATTCAAAACTTATTATGAAATGAAGCCATTACTGATAAGGAAAAAAATCTTATTATGGATCATAGACATGTATGACTGCTAAAATTTTAAACTTCCAGAAGATAACATGGGAGATTAACTTTACAACTTTGGGATAGAAATATATTTATTTAATGGGACACTGAAAAGTCTAACAAAGTTTAATAAAATGATAAATTGATCCTCATCAAAATCCAAGCATGAGCTTTTCAAAAGACACCATTAAAAAATGAGTAGGCAAGGCACTAGATTAGAAATATATATCTGTCAAAATACTTTCATCGAAATATATATATATAAAGAAGTCTTACATATATAAAGACCTCTTTTATCAATTGAAAAAAAATACCGATGAAAGATGTATACAAGGCTTGAAAAGACACTTCGCAGAGGAAAATATATATATTCCTCTATATAATTGGAAAATAAGTGCATGAAAATTTACTCAACATCATTTCGGGAGATGTAAATGAAAAGTACATTGTGATACCACTACACCCCCCCCTAGAAAGACTGAAGTTAAATGTCTAACACCAAACATTCAAAGGAATACAGAGCATCTGGCTATTTTAGCAGGAATTGGAAAGAAGATACAATTATACTAAAAGGGGATTAAGAGAAGGGTTTAGAAATAATTACGGAGTTGGAAAGACACATAGAACAATCAGCAATGAAGGAGGATAGCAAAATGGATAGCACTAGCATGTTTCAAGAGAGCTAGATGCAGAGAGATCCCCCAAAGTGCACTCTGATGAAAGTCGCTGGAGTTCATCTTTAGGTGTGTGATGTGACATTCAAGAAATAAATATTCATATAGAAGTAGGAATAAAGGCTACAGTGAAAATAAGGGATTCATGTGATAGGAAAGAGGAGAGGAAGCTAGTTTACAGAACTCTTGAAAACTATGTAATCAGGAAAGAAGAGAGCTAAAAACAGCTTGAGGGAACATCCAATTGGAAGTAAATCTCATATAGGAGAAAAGTGTTATTTTGTTTATAGGTGTGAAGAAATAGCTAATAAAATGGAGTTATGAAGATATAAGATATAATGTTGACAAATGCTGGAGCAAGGTTCTAAAGAAGTCAAAATAAACAATACTAAGAGCATACCTGAAAAAAGTTAGTAGGTAGTTAAAGACACTAAAGAACATTTTGAGGGACCAAAAAAGAAGAATTTCCTATTGTTTGAACTTGTTCCCGGAAGAGAAGGAATTACAATTATTTTGTGAGAATGAAGGGCTCACAGGTGGAATTGATGACTGAGAAATAGTGGAAAACATACGGAACAGCAATTCTAGAGACATAAACAGAAAATTAAGATAAAACAAAGAAAGGATGTTTGAGTAGAGAGACCAAACAAAATTTAATAATATGAACTCACAAATAAGTGCCATAAAGCTCTTTTGTAGCTTGATGTAGCAATTAGGGATATTTGCAATGAATTGCCCCTAGAGAGAAATATATATATATATATATATATATGGTTCCTAGTTAAGTCAAGTAATATATAAACATAGTTAGTAAGCTATCTAACTATGCAGGTATGTATAGTACTATGTATAAAGATAAAATTCTGGGAGAAAAGTATTCTCTTGTATATTCAAGGAAGGCAATGCTTAAGACTAGTTTTAAAGGATAAGTAGACTTTAACTAGTATACTTAGAAAAGTAAGGGAAGAAATCACAGGTAAGTTAAACTGGTTGAGTGAAACATACTCAGGCTGGAGTAAGTTCTGAGAATTTCATAGAATATGTGCCTACGAAGTGTGACTATGGGTAGGTGGAAAGTGATATGTTTGGATGGATTTTAAAAATATCATATTCATGATTAAAGGATTTAATACTAAAATTCTAGATTTTATCATAAAGGTGACGAATTATTTTTTAAAAGTGAGCAAAATGGTCCCCAAAAAGTAGGCTGAAAAACAAAAACGACAGGGTTGGGGTATGTTATTATTAGCATGAATATAAAATTGAAAGATATTGCAACAGTAAACGTGAGAAATGATAAAGGGTTAAAATAAGACAATGGCATCAGGAATCAAGGTAGATGGGAGGCTAGAGGTATAAGGGTTAACACTGATACAGAAGCAACAAAAAAAAACCCAGATATTTGTTTAGGGACAGGAAGGATGAGCCAGGAGTAGCATCTGGGATCACATACTGGGTAAAGCATAGTGCTGTTGAATGATAAATGGAAGGGAGGAACAGGTTTTTGGGTGTGGGGACAGAGATAGTAGTAGTTGAGGAATGGAAGGATTTGAGTGGTATGAGTTACCAAGATGAATGAAGTCACTAAACTGAAATTGTAGACCCTGGCATCCAGTTTGGAGTGAAAGAGTCAAAAGATTCTACGTAAGCAAAGGAAGCTGAAGCTGACGAGTATACAAAATGGATTGCTCAAGAGGAGACTCACACTTTGTGAAGCATACCATCCACAACAACTCCAAACAAAATCCATAAATTGTTGTCAAAATGTATAAACTAAGTCTTGACCTCATTCCCAAATACCAGAAAAAAGTATTTTCAAATTCTTTCAGGATCCCTTTGACTCAATGTTCAATGGAAACCTCAAACTTAACTGATATTCCAAAGTGAACTTCTGACCGAGTGGTATTCAAAATATAATCAAATTGTATAACACAGGTTCCAGCATATCAAAATAGGCATCCAACTTCTCAATTGGACATAATTTGTAAACAACTGTTGAAGAATTGCTGCTCACTGGTTGAATTTCAAACGGTGTCCCATTCATGTTTCCTCTTAAGTGCCCAAATAAGTCATTTATTTCCCCAAGCTATGAGCCTTGTAATTGATTGTATAGTCTCTATCTCTGTCTCTAGCCTCAGATACTATTACTTACCAAATCCTGTTGATTTTATTGAAAATATCTCTTTAATCTTTCCTCTAATTGCCATCCCCTTCATCATGCCATATCTGGACTACTGCAGTAGCCTTTTATCTGGTCCCCAATCACTTTATATGCTTGCAATTGATGTTCTGTGCACTGGATGATTTCTTCCCCTCTCCTCCTAGCATATAAGGACTCAATATTCAAGAACCAAATCAAATGTCAGCTCCAATCCTCCAACATGCATGGATGGCTAATCATTTCTTAGCAGTAATTTGCTGGAGAGGGCTCATATTGGTTTATGCAAGCAAAATTAGCATATCTCTTCTCAATTCCACATTCAGCAATGACATACTGGTAGATTCAAATCTTCCCAGAGGTAAGGATTTACGACATGGAAAATGGTAAACACAACAAATCAATTTTATTACGATTTTTTCTCTCAGGCCATTTATCTGGACTGCTATGGGTTGAATTTTATCCTCCCCCCAAAAAGATATGTTGAAGTCCTAAGCCCCAGTACATATGCATGTGACTTTTTGGAAATAGGGTCATTGCAGATGTAATTAGTTAAGTTGAAATGAGGTCATAGTAGAGCAGGGTGGACACTTATTCCAATATGACTGGGGTCCTTATAAGAAAGGGAGAAATCAAACACAGACCAAAAGGAGGCCTCCATATGATAATGGAGAGAGATTGTGCTGCAGCTGCAAGCCTAGGAATGCCAAGCTGACAAATCACCAGAAGCTAGAAAGAGGCAAGAAAAGATTCTCCCCTACAAATTTCAGAGGAATCATGACCACACTGACACCTTGATTTTGGACTTCCAGTTTCCAAAATACATTTTTGTTTAAGCCATCCAGATTGTGGTAATTTGTTATGCCAGCTCTGAAACCAAGACAAAGACTCCATTGCTTTTAACCCTTCTGAATTCCCATTAGACAACTTCCTTGTTGCACAATGAGTTTCCATGTCTGTCTTCCCCTTCCACATTGTCAGGTACATAGTATCAATTTCTCCTTATTAAAATCCTGGATTCTAGCATCGTGTCTGGCATTCACTATCCTTTCAGAAGGAAGGAAATAAAAAAGGATAGAAGGAGGGTTGAAAAGAAAGAGGAAGGGAAGGAAGACAGAGATGGAAGGAAGTTGCATGTGAATAATTCAGAGATTGAATGGATAAAACAGTCACCTGTGATGAAAAAAACCCTGTGTAAGCTGTCCCTGAGGTAGAATTGTGAGTCCAATCCATCAAGTCAGCATGGTTGTTACACTGTCAAAAGATTATACCTGAGAATGTGAGTGTAGGCAGAGAATATGATGATTATTGAGGATTGTAAAAGATAGTCCTTCAAATTGCCAAACAGCAAAAATGATGAAGACCATTTTAAGCAGATGCAAATGGAAACATGATATTTAGTCTGTGGGTAAATGGAGTTAACACCCAAGAAAACAGGTAACTTAGTTTTGCAGTTAGATGAAGCAAATGTTTGAGTAATTTGTAAATACAGCCAGTCTCTGCTGACCCCATTTTCTCTCATTTGAAGAAGTCCATCAACAGCTTGGCTACACCTTTCCACAGGAGAAAATGGAGTTCCATGTCTAGATAAATATAAAAAAAGAATAATTCATCCCACTATCCCTCTGGGAACACATAAAGAGTACTTGGATAGCTTTAGCACAGTGCCTGGCACGTACTATGCACTCAATTAAGTGCTAATGCTGTGGCCACTGGTGGCAATGCTGATTCAGCTATGGATGGCTAGAGAGGGGGCACATCTCTAGACAGGGACACATATCTCATGCTTTCTGCACAATGATATTCCTGGAAAGACACGGTTGGCTTTGAAAAGGCAGGAGAGTGCAGGTTTCCTAGGAGCATCAGTCTGAGCTCATTCACATCTATGTTCTGCCCTTTTCAGAGATTCTCAAGATTAATTCTAGGATTTGGTTTCCTCTAAAAATCTTAGGGTTCAATCTCTGGTTATAATGGAAAAATCACCAATATAATACCTCTGTAACTGGTCTAAAAATTCACATATAAAAAGAAAATTGCATTTTTCATGGAGCACTTACATCCCTCAGCTTCAATTCCCTTCCTTGTCTAGAAGATTCTTGCTTTATAAATGTAAAATGAGTCCCACTGGATTAATCAAGCACCACATAATGATTATCTGGATACCCTCAGCATTTAAAATAATAATTATCCCCTTTGAATAATTTCTATTATATCTATGGAATTAATTAATTGTCCGTTCCTATAAAATAACGAGAGCCTCAAGTCAACCTAATTCTTACTGACTTCATACTCTTAAGGGATACTCCCTTACTTAAGGGATACTCTGATACTATAAGAAACTTTTCTCTGAGGTACAGTTAAGACTTATTATGTTTTTTTTTCTATAATTTGAAAGATCTTCCTAAGAGATCACCGCTGAACTGAAATTAAGATTAGTCATGCTTTCACAGACTGAGTGCATGTGGGATCACAGTAATAATAATAGAGCAACTTCCATCGACTCTGGTTTCTAGTTCTCAAGGAAGTCCTTTCCCCACTCCAGTCAAACATATGTGGGATCCCCAAGAAGATGAATAACACACGTTCACATGCGCACAAAAAAGCTCACAAAAAAGCTATTTCCTGCTGGCCCCACTGTTACAGTCCATGGAATTCCTCAGTGTATATAGGCCCCAATGAGTAATGACAGGCCCTGCCGATGTTGCTGTTTCCCCATGTTCTCCATCTTCTGCCAAAACTATAGAGTGTATCATTCCTCTCTCCTTTTGAGTCACACTCAGTTAAAGGGGCATTTAAGAAATGGTGGTTATGCCCCACAGTTTTCAGTGATTTTAGTAACTCTTGATGGTGGCAGTGTTATTTTGTAAACCCCTGCTCACACTGAACTTAGAGATGAATTGTGCAGATGTTGGACCAGAGATACAGCAAAGTGACAGGCTCCAAGCTGTGCACAGAATCATTCCTCTCCTCCTACAGAAAAGCTTCTCTCCTAGGAACCTCTGGAGACTTCATGGAAGTAGATGCTAGCAGTCCATGCCTCAGGTTGGGAGGCATATGTGGTTCTCACTTAGATTTCAGCTGTCTTTCTCCCCTCCACCTGACTCCCACTCCACTCTGGCACACTACTGCTTCACCACGTCATCACCAAGCACTGTTTCCTCACTGTTGTTCATCTGCAGGCCCTATCTTAGCTATTTAAATATAAGGCTAGTTAACTCAGGTAATATGTTGGGGTGCCAATGAAGCAAACTTCTTGAGTTCAGTTTCCAAGACTTCAGCCCAGTGTGGCCACAGCCCAAAGACCTAGATGACACCCTTATTCAGTTGCCATTTTATAGAAAAGAGAGTGCTCCTCACAAAATGCCAAGGTTGTCTGAACTTTAAGTGGAGCCAATTTTAGTCATCACATGGCATCACTGTCTCTGCTATTGAAAACTTTTCAGTTTAGTTGGGAAGACATTTTTTACCCATGATATTCCAAGCAAGAACTATGGGAGCACAAAATCAATTACTCAATTGCAGAATTCACTGAGATTTGGAATAGTCATCCAAAAGTTCATAGAGACTAAGGAATATAGCTATGTTTTAAAGTAGGAAATTTGTTCAGGGGAGAGGTGGCCATTTCAAGTGATGAAATGACATTTTCTTATTATAAATCAGTTTTATTGATTCAGATTCTACTAGTTTGTTCTTATTACCAGTCATGACACTCATATAATAGGAAGATCAGATTAAAATGGTAATCCAAATGGAGTAAGGAGAATCGTTCCCCAGGAAAATGATGCTGAATCTATTTGCAATTCAGAAGCTAGGGCTATAAAACTGGACCCACCGCTGCTTATGCTATTTTGGCAACAAATGATTTCCCCATATTTATCACCATTATGCCCCAATTCAAGGGAAAGGTTTCTTATCAGAATAGGACCTTTCTACATAAAGTACATTATTTCATTAAGAATTCTAAGAGAGAAGTTTAAAGCTTTGCTGGTTTTGAATTGAATTAGCTTTACTTTAACTAGAAATTCAAGCATATGATATTTTATTTAACATGTTATAGCCTTAAGTACCTTTCTCTATAACCCTGATGCTTTGGCAAATCTAAGGGAAAACACAGTTTGTTTTAATAAATTCTTGATTTAGCAATTCAATAAACTCACTAATAAGTTGCTAGAATAAGGCAAAGTTGGAATGAAACCAACAACATAATTAGCCTGGTATAACCTTGGGTTCTTTATCATGGAGCAGTCATTTCCTAAGGCATGCAAGAATTTAAGACTTAAATAACCAGAAGAGATTTTCTGTTGAGGACTAGAATTTTATGATTTGACTTTATCTTAACTGTTACAACATTTTCTGTAAATAATATAAAAAGGAATTTCATATGATTAAGTGCAATTATTTTACCATCATGGGCTTTACGTATTTGTGAGACAAATTTTCCTCTCTTGTTACTCCATTATTTATTCTGTTTTATCCCATAGATGGAGGTGACATAGAGCCTGGAGAATTTAATTGCCTTTCATTATACAGTTTTTCACATAAATATACATATGTTTGAGTATTATTTTTCATTAATGTTTAATTTCATTTAAGATAGTACTGGGAGTAACAAAAATAGTTAAAACAAAATAATTAAAAACAAATAGCCCTTAGCTTTTGAGTTTGCTTCTGACCTATGGTCAATGGTTAACAGCACTCTAATATTCTCATATCAATGTCAAAGATGATATGGGGGTGGGGTATGGAAAAATGTGCCAAATGCATGCTATGGACCATGGTTGGTGGTAATAGTCTGATGATATTATCTCATAATCTGTAACAAATGTTCTACCATGGTGTAGTGTATTGGTGAAGGGGTATTGTATGGGAGTTCCACACATGTGCATGATTGTTTTGCACATGCATAGAATTCCCATACATGTACATGTATTTCCATTGTTTCTGTAATAAAATATATTTAAAAATAAATAAAAATGGAGCAGAAGAGAAGAAAGAAAACACATTTGGAGTTAAAGGCCAGATGTTCCCCAAAAGAGGCAGATGTTGCATGAATATCTGCAAATCAGGGAGCTATCGAACCAGACTGGACACTAAGTAGAATCAGCTTATAAGCACTTGGAAATTCTGCTGTGTGATTCTAGCCTCCCCTTAGGGGAGAGAGGAAGAAAACACTTTGACAAGTCCCTAAGCTATTTACTTTGGGTTGTTCTAACTGGTTTTATTTATTAAAGTCTATTATGTGTCTGGTGCTATGGTAGACATGAAACACTTTCTATTACCTCACAATAATCTCATGTGGAGGGGCTGTGATTATCTCCATTGCACTGAGTAGGATCACCAGGTTAAATTGCCTTCTTCAAACAGCTTATAAATGGCAGATCCAAGATATAAGAAACCAGGTGGACTTACAAATTCCTACCTGGAACACTAATTCACAGTTGAACCACAAGATTGAATATTTGCATACTCCACTCTTTTCATACAGCTTATTCTCTTTGTTCATTGTCTTGTGTTGTTCTAATTTAGAACTCTGCATTCACTTAATGGATAAGGCTCTCCCTGAAGACAGACAAACTAAGGGATCACTGGTAGCAAGAAGATCCCTCAGTTCCAAGACACACTGGGTCCTTACCCTGGTGTTGAGGCCCTTGAGGAATTAGAGGCTCCACACCAGAGGAAGGACCCACATGGTGTGACCAGGTGTCCAGCAAGAAGAACCTCGTTCTTGAAAGAAGCATTTTTGATCCTGGATTCTATGCCTTTGCTGTGGTCCCTGTCTACCTGCACCCAGGAAAGCAAAGATCAAGATGCACTCATTTTTATAAACCAGCTCTTGGCATAGTGTCTGACACAGAGGTAACATTTCTCAAAACAATATTTGACAATATATAAGCAATTATCACAATTTACTAAACGTATCCTGTTCTTTCTTTGCTGAATACTCATTGCGTTATATCAAGGCAGGTACTATTATTAAACACAATTAGGTAAGAATTAATGAAGGGCAGAAAAGATAATTTGCTCAAACTTATACCACTCGTTAGTGACTGATATGTTTTAAGAGGTGTGCCTGATTCCAGAGTACATGCTCACTAAACTAATTTGTATTTCTACTATAATCTCACAACATAGAACACCTCCTGGCATATAGTCAGTACTCAATGAATGGATTATTAGAGATGGGACAAGTAAGCATAGAGCAGGTCTCAGAGACAGGGAGTGTGGCCAGGCATACAGCCATCAGAAACTAACTGCTGCAAACATGGGGAGTGTGGGCTCATTTCTCATGGCTATTTGAGAGGTAGTGTTGGACGAAGATGGCAAAATGTTCTTCTTCTGCTCCACAATTACAACAGCTTTCCCTATCTTCTTAGCCAGATTTTACCCTAGCTAATGATGAGGATTGAAATTCCGATGATGAGTCTTTGTGTGCCTCAGTTGTAAATCTCTGCAAAGATGTATTCAAGGCCAAAAGTGAGAACTGCAAGAGGTGCCCCATCTACACTGTGCCCTAGAACTAGATCTACTTACTCTATTATTAACTAATGGGTCATTTCATGTTCTCCAGTTTCACTGTATTAACTGCCTGCCTCAAGGTTACCATAGAGAATTAGAAGTAACCAGAAATGCAGCAGA
>PVKH010001094.1:0-32262 GCA_004027955.1 Chaetophractus vellerosus | reverse complement strand
AACATGGATATAGTATGAATTTGAAATGTGTGTGTGTTCATGGGTTGTATCTGTAGGTGCATTTAAATGTTATTCTCTTTGAAAACAAGACAATTGTTTTCTTTTATAAAATGAACAATTTTGTAATTCAAACTTCTTTTTCCCCCATGCCTTTAAAAACGAAACTGCAACTCATTTAATTAGTTTAAAACGCTACATGATGCTGAATTGATTTGCTTAATTTATTAGTGGTTAATATAGAACAACTCTTTTTCTTTCCAGATTTAGAGTAGTTTATAAAGTCCCATGGTCAAGAATTATGACCAGTTCTCTTTGCTGTGCAAATTATATAGCATACTTCATTTAATAGGTATTTAAAAGACTGCTATATAAAAAGTAATTATTACCATATTCATCCAAGCTCTTCTACTCTTTAAAAATAAGATGGATTGGATAACTGCATGGAGGGGAATTTTCTATGGGCTTTTTACAATGGAAAGAGACATTTTCTTTCCCTAAAATCTTCATATTGATTCTACTGTTTAAGATCAAGTTAAGCTGATGAGAACTATGTCTAAGGGAAACAGAAAAGAAAATAATGAGCCAACAGCCTCTGCCTTGGGATCAGAATTTACCCGTCTTACTGGCTTATTAATGATGAAAGTGTGGAATGTTTCACTTTTCATTTCCTGAACCTCACATATGTACTCTATTAAGACCTACTCTATATGCTTTGCTGTAAGACTTTCCAGACTTTCAACTGATGTCTTTTCTACTGAACTTTGGTGTCCTCTTCTGTATTAGAACATAGATAATGCCACCTTCAAAGAGTTGTAACAGTGTCGCTTAGCTTAAAATTCTCATCCTGAATTTCACCCTACTACCTCATACTCTGATTCTAGTCATTGTTTATAGCCTTATTTTTCAGAGCTGTTTATAAGTTCTCTTCATTTTAACCAACCTAAAGTGCTTATGAATTCCTGGTTACGTTTAACAGGTTGAATTATGTGCCCCCTAAAACACAGGCTCTTAGTCTTAACCTGTATTCCTTTGGGTATGAACCCACTCTAAATAGGATCTCTTAAAGATGTTCTTTTAGTGAAGGTGCGACCCAACTGATGAGGGTGGGCCTTAACCCAATTCCTGGAGTCCTTCATATGCAGAAGAAATTCAGACATGGTCAGAGGGAAAACCACAGGGAGGAGCCAGAAGCCCAAAGTCAACAGAACCCAGAAAAGAAAGGAGAGGACATCATGTGACAGGAAAGCCAAGGAGCCTTAAGATTGCTGGCCAGTCAGAACCTACCAACACTGAAGGGAAACAAGCCTTCTAGCCTCTGAAACTGTGCACCACTCTGTTCCTGTTGTTAAGACAACCCATTCTATATTTGTCTCAGCATGCTGGGAACTAAGGCCTTGTGCCAAATGCTTATCTGCTGACTTGCTTTGGTTGGTGCTCCTCCTGCTGCTCAGATTGCTATTCCTCACACTGACCATCCAAACTATCCGCCGTTAAGACTTCCATCCACCCACTGCGCTGTGGTTTTCTTACGCGTCTTGTTGAACCCTGCCAGGGAGTTTAGTATTTTGCTGTTGTTGTTGTTTAGGTACCGGAGCCAGGGATTGAACCTGGGACCTCGTCTGTAGGAAGATGGCGCTCAACCACTGTGCTACATTGGCTCCTCTGAGGTTTTGTTTTTTTTTTTTTTGCTTTTTTTCATTTTTTTGCTTGTTGTTTATTTTTTGTTTTGTTTTTAGGAGGCACCAGGGACCGAACCCAGGACCTCCCATGTGGGAAGCAGGTGCTCAACTGCTTGAGCCACATCTGCTCTCCAGTTTTAGTTATTTTTATGAGGCATGAAGCAAATAGTTACCAGGTCAGAGTGCCACGGTTTGAGTCCCAGCTCCACGAGTCAAGTGATGTGTGACCACGGGCAAGTTACTTGTTCATCCGTTTCCTCACTTTTAAAATGAGAACAATAGTGCTCCCTACACTGAAGGTTTTGTGAGGATTAGGCAAATTAATAAATGTAAAACACCCAGAATGCTAGCACGTAGTAAATCCTATATAAATGTGTTTGCCACTACTATTGTTACATTTATATACATATATGTAATACATACATATATATATACACATACCTTGATTGTAAATTCAATGAAAGTGGAATAATTTTGTATTCATCTATATATCCATGATCCCTGAAACAAAACCCTAGTCTAAGTAAAAGCTCAATGACTGTTTGTTGAGTTGGAATGAATTTAAATGAAATTTTCATTTTCTAGTATTTCTAGTTGCCACCTTGGTCTAATCTATTAAAAATCCTAGTGACATAATGGGCTGATTCTCCAAGAGTATAACTGCTGGAATCATGCTTTCAGATTCTTGCTCTCCGTACAGATAAGAAATGTCTCAATATTTTTGTCAAGTTGAATTTAGCAACATTTAAACAAAATTCTTACTAGTTTTCTTACATCAGGAATAAATAACTTTACTACTTTTTAAGTAATAAAACAATTAAATACCAAGAGCCTTTTCTATTTTGTCTCCCTTAATCTCACATATACCTTGTTTGAAAGAACCACCTTATTAACCTACAGCATTTAGCTACTACATTAATACTGCTCAATCAAACGATTTATTAAACATCTTAATAATGCTACGATCGCCATACAATGGAAAAGTGCCCTGAGTTTATCATGACAGCCTAGATTAAAAGCCCAGTTCTCCCATCCTTTGGCAGTGGGAACTTACTTAACCATTCCTGTAGACCCGCTTGTAAAGAGAAAATCATCACAACCCTCATTTAGACCTGCACGTCAAGTGAACATAATCACACAAAGCTGTTCCAGAAGTCAATGGATTCATATATGTAAAAAGTACCAAACACAGTGCTTGGCACAAGAGTCAGGATTTGTGATTTTTAACTTCCAAAGCACTTTCACATTTCTTATCCTATCTGAATTTTCCTAAGAGCACTTTGGAGTGCCAATGTAAAGGAAGGAATATTAGGATCATCTTATATTGTATATGAATATATAATATTGAAGTCCCAAAAGTCTAAGTCAAAGGGCTAAGGATGCCCTTTTGAGAATTATTAGCATATGATGTTATTATTTGTTAAAGTAGGTGAGCACTGCCTTGCTGTAATTTTTTTGTGGCTTAATTATTTTATTTTTAAATGTCTTTCGAGTGTGCTAAATGACTAAAGGCAGTAAATAAACTTCTGTACTCTAAAACAAAATACCCACAGAGACAAAAATTGCCTGCCAATTTGGTCTCTATCATGAATATCTATTGACATGTATTATGCCAATGATCTACTGTCACATAACCTGCCAATGGATTAATAAATATTAGTGATCTGACGCCACTTAAAACCTGTATCCTTACACACTCACGCACCCAGTTAAGAAGACACTCCTTTCAAACATGGAATAGGAATACCTGCAAAAGTGGGGAAGCTACAATTTAATTAATTACAGCACAATTCCTTTAAAACTTTCCCCAGAAAACCTATTTTATGAAACTGTTAACGTGAGGATGATATAAATTAGACATCCATCTTTTATGCAATGTTGGCCTGGAGGTTTTATTAATGCTTTTAGGAAATATGGTACACAAAAAAGGGGAAGGAATTATAACCACATTTCATAGGACTCCTTGTACACAGTATATCAAATAAAATAGCTATTTGGCAGCAATAACCAATAGTCTGGTGACTCAAGATATGCATATTGGTCATTTCTGATCAACCATCTGGTATTTAATTTTGTAAACACATGAATGCTATAGGATCATTTCCATCTCTCTTACAATGGAAAATAAACCAAATTATTATTCATGCTTCCTTCCTAGTCCTGTATAATGCATCCTTCACATGTATTGTGCAGCCAAAACCTGACAAGAAAGTTTATGACAGAGCGAGATTGTAAAAATGTATTTTTTATTTGAGACAATTTTGCTATAAAAGCACATTTCAGTCCTTTAAAATAACAGTCGACAAGATTTACTGTATCAAATGTAAGTTTCACACCTCAGTCAGTGGTAGAGCTCAAACAAACCTCAAAAGCTGAACTGAAATTGGCTTCTAAGATCTTTAAGTTAGTTTGTTCCCAGATGAACACTATTATTTTTTTTACTTGAAAAATCACACTTATCATGAAGCCCACAAATTCTTTGGTTTGCATTTATCCATTTTATTATGCTTTTCTTATTGACAAAGACAGGAACCAGGTCAGTGCTACATAAATCCAGAAACTAGAAATTAGTAGGCAATATTGTAAATATTAATGCATGGAGTCAGCTCTCATCTTTTTTCATCCCAGTCTATTTTCCTTTTGAACCAATTTGTACAAAATGTATTTAAAAATCAGAAACTTAAAAACAACCAATTGTCAACTCATTGACCTATAAATTTGCTTTTGATTGCAATGCACTTCTGCTGTAACAGGGAGAATAGAAGTGGGTGCCTGAAATTGCAGATCCCTTGGGGAGGGCATAATCACAGGCCGCCAAAGCAGCCGGGCCCTTTCATGTCCAGAGTGGAAATTGGAGGACAGCTAGCCTGTTTATGAGTCCCGAGAGAAGGGAGAAATGGATGTTGATAACCATAACACCTCGCTCTATGGGGAGCACATCTAGTTCTTGGCAAGAAATTCAGGCTTAATGTTTCCTGGGTAACTTCCTCATCTCTCTGGGTGTCTCTTTCACTTTCTTGTTGTCTAACTAAGTAGATAAAAGTAAACTTAAAAGTTCACACACACAAAAAGCAAAGTAATGAAAGAAATTCCCTGCAGACTTGGCTTTAGATTTGTTTTAGCTGCCATGAGTACTTGACCTTAATATCCACTTGCTTTGCAAGTTTATCCCTAACAATGACTAATATTTATTTAATGTTTCTGGGATTCCAGATGGCTTTTACATATATCATATAGGCATAAGGAGACATAATTTTTGAGGCAGGAGTATTGTCCCCATCACCCAGATCACAAAGGAGAGCCTAGAAGAAGTTATTTGAACAAGGTCCTTGATATAGTCATTAAAATACACTTTTTCAGAATTCAAAGCCCAATGCTCTTTTGCCTGTAGTAAGCTGATACTTTCATCTTTGAAATGTCTATTAATTTCTGTGTATTTTCTGTAAAAAAAATTAAATTAGGCTTCTTATGTTTAACATATTTAAAAGGTTATATAGAACACCCAACTAGTGAAGATTCTAAACACCTCTATATGCTTAAGTAGGCAGAAGCTTGATCTCAAACGCCCTTAGAAATCCTCCTTTCCTATACTGAAATGGAAAGAATTGGGATATATATAAAGATGGCAAGTGAAAGGCACTTAAACTTAGATCTGATTTCTGTGTCCTTTATTCTTGTCATTTGTTTGCTCTTTGATTAAAATGTGGGACTCAAACTGCTGATTATTATTTTTAATAGCCCCAAACTACTAATGATCCAAATGCCCATGAGCAACAAAATGGGTTAATAGATTGTGTTTTGCACACACAACAGTATAAAATATAGCAATGAAAAGAAACAATTTTTCAACTATGCACAGCATGAATGGATGTCATTAATGTAATATTGAAAATAAAAAGTTCAGACAAAAAAGAGTACATATTGTATTATTACATATATGAAATACAGTACAGTAAAACTAGTCTATAGGGTTAAAAGTTAGAGGTTAGAAGTGGTTACCCTTGAGGGAGGTTAGTAGCTGGAAGTTGGGGCCTCTCTTGGTAGAACATTTCCCACCAAAATTTATATAAAAACAGAGATCATTCAATCTACAAACCCATGTAACTCTCTGGAACATATCTTCCCAAGCAGTTGACTTTACACTCAACCTGAGCACCAGGGATTTGCTCACCAGTTCTGAGAGATAGCTTACATTCATAAACAAATATTACTTATGCTTAGCTCTCAATACTGAGGTGTCAGCTCATATCAATCTGAATTGAACACACTCAACTATTGTTGCTCTTTTCATGTAAGAGGCATATTGGTACAGTAGAAAGAAGCCCAGAACGGATAACCTGGATCATGATATACCTTCTAAATTTATAATCAAATGTAAATACTTTGAACTAGAGGAAATTCTTATGTAGGTCTTTTTTAAACTTCCTAAACTTAGCCTTCTTAACCTTCCTTAATTCACTAAAACTCATTGTTAAATATTGTCTTTTACAACTTTGGAAATGAAGGATTATCTTTTATAATAAGAAGGCCTAGATAAGATAAGAGGCTTACTCAAAAACAGAACTGGGCCCAAAACATGGGGCTCAGTATTACCAGTCTGATCAGTGCTTTACTTTTCATTAAATCTCTAAAAATATTAGAAAATAAAATTATAATGATGTTTGTGTGCTGGCTATACTAATGGCCAAATTTAAGGAATTTTTGATAAATCTGGTATGCTGTTTCACTGCTTAATTTGGGCCCCTTGATAGGCAGCCCAAGTGGTACCAGGCACTGCAATTACAACAGTAATCAGTGTAAACTGTACATATTCTTCATTTTAAAATCTTTTTTTGTATCTGCACACTTAAGATCGTAAAACATAAGGCAAGAGAAATCACTTTGGAGAGATTTTCGCCATATAGCCTTTTGCTCCCAGGAAGTGCTTATTTCATTTTAATAGTCCTATTTCTATAAATATATATGTGTGTAGGTCTCTCATGCCTGAAATGAATTTTCAAGACTCAATGTCTTTATGCTAAGTATTCAGCACTCCAAAAACTCCTGTTTCTGAAAGTATGTATAGGCTGGGAATGAAGTGTTCTATTTTTACAATGAATGCAGATTTCCTATTAAAAAGTAAAACTTTCATTTCCTAAGTTATAAAAGACAGTATTTGAGTTTTGGTGAATTAATTTAGGGAGCTAAAGAAGTTATATCTAAGAATTTTCTCTATTCTAAAGTATTTACATTTGATTATAAATTTGAACATTATTATATTATTAATGTTTAATACTTGGCTTTGGAGATGTGGGTTAAATAAATATTGGTAGCTCATATTTAAATGATCAATTTTTGTTGCATTACTTTCAACTAAATTTGTTCTCATATCTGCTTATATAATTTCAGGTATCGATTATGAAAATTTATTGATGCTAGGCTTTCTTTTTTCTCTATGTCGCAATAATATTTTTTTAAATTCCTTTTCTTCCTTAAAGCAAAAAACAGAATGGGCACAAAATTAAAAAGGTGGGTGGTAGAAATAGGATGTGACATACTGTTGATATTTTCCTCCAAATTTAAATAGCTTTTCAAAGTCTATTCATCACCTGTGCCTAGGTGAGTGTCATACAATGTGCAGCATCGTGGGCCTCACATCTTCCGTATTTCTCCGATAAGTTTGTAGATTCCATGTAGATTCCATCTACAAGAATCAGATGGTAAACTCCATAAGGGCCTTCTCTGTATCTCTTTCATTAACCTACACCCTTATCAACTAGCACAATGCCTAGCACATAACTGGTGATTAAAAATTCATGAACACAGGAAATATGGGAGGTAGAATCTCCCCTACATCTCAGCTAGTCTGGATCTGTAATATTTTAGACCCTGCTCTCAATATTATAGGTAAGCCAAGTAGACAATGATCCTGAAATTTCTTTAAATGTCCCAGAAAATTTCTAATGTCCCAAACCATGGTTTTAACTGGAATTCCACTTTTAAGCTTCATTCACTTAGCTAAAACTTCTATTCTTGTTAAAACACAAAACTAAACAAATACAAACCTGAAAGGTTAATAACATTTGAAGCTATTTTTAATTATCTACCCTTGTGGTAAATGAGTGTCAAGCTTGTTTTTTGTTTTTGCTTTTTTTGTATTCTTTTGGAGAGTGGGGTTTTAGTAGGAAAAGGGGGATCATTCTGTCATTTCCGGATGCCTGTCGTAGGTTGAGAAAAACTTCAGTAAGATGAGTTTAGATGAGTGAGAAACATGAGAAAAATCTCTGTTTGCCTCACTCTGTTGCTTAGGGGTGACTGAAAACACAGGCATAATCTGGTCATTACCAGCATATGTAGGTGAGGAAAATGAGATGTTAAGCAAACCTGACTGAAGTTAAACAGAAAATCATTTGCGAAATTAAGAGGCGAAATTAACTTTTGGGAGACCTGACTTCTGATTTGGTTCCCTTCCCTTCAGAACTTTGAATCCTTATTTTAAAAAGCTGATCCTACTTTAAAGACACCTGAACCCTATAAAACATTTTGGAGATTCAAAAGTATCTTAAAGAAATCTGGGCCAATTTCCTGTCTCTATAAGTATGTATACCATATATAAACAACTATTTAGATTCCTTTAGAGGGACTTAATTTACCAAACATGTAAACTACGATTAATTAAAGGTGAAATTTTAACAATATGTAGTAGCTGGTTTAAAAATACTCTCCATCACTTCCAAAGTTGGAAATATAGTGCTAAATAAACTCACTGAAATAATAATTGGGATCTATGACAATGGTATGAAATCTTGCACTGATGCAAATATAAAGGAAACAGCCTTCCTACTATTTCAAAGCTGTACTCAACAATAAAATTATACTTACCTAAGAATTTTGTATACCACATGCTGCATTAGGGTGCTGAGGTCAACAGAAGTGAGATTACATATAGCAGGCAGGCAGGCTTCGTTATGTACAATGCCCTGCTCTCCGCCAAACATCAGGTTGTATCCTCTATTTTTCTAATGGAGACACAAGAACTTCTTAGGAAAAGAAGCTGAAATAATTTTACAATTTGGATTAAGACATATAGGCATTTATAGCGATCAAATATTCTGGAATAGATGATGGAAGCAAACTTTGAAGGTGACTGGTAAATCTGCTAGCAAAAAATAAAGTCTAACTGGAGATAGAGTAAGCCAACAACATACATATCATGGAAGAGAAATGTGTTTCCAGACACAACTTAGTCAAAATGGCCTCAACCCAGCCCCCACTGCATCTGAAATGTCCCACAAGATAGGACAACTATGTGTGAAATCAAAAAGTTGTCTCATTAAATCTGTACTATCCCAGAACTAAGAAATTTGTTTCTAGGACATTTTAACAAAACACAAAAGAGAGAAATGATCCAACTCTGAAGATTATTCCCAAGATCCATAATGATTGAAGAAGCATGGGACAGCATCAGTGATAGAGGGTAGAAGCGGACAGTGGGAGCAGAGATTGGTATATCTTGGAACAAGGAAATAGAGAACAGCTGCTTCCTTCCATGTAAAGTTATATATGAGAGTCCCTACTAACATCCAGAAAAAAGTTGGAGAGGGCAGGGGTATTTCTTCAAAGCAGGGTGATTTATTGACAATTCTATGTAGCAAGATAGTTTATTAATATATTAATTTGCATCTTCTGTTTTATTTTTCTAAACTCATAACAATGTATGAAATGAGTATCTCCATGGAGCTCCATCCCATCTCTCTTTCCAGGGGTACAGTCAACCCATATTTCCTTATTCTCAGCTCTCTCAATAACAAGGGGAGTAGTAAACAACCTTCCTTTTTCATTTCAAAGAAAGAAGATATGTCCTGGGCCAGGAATCATGTTGAAGACAATGCCCTTGACCAGGGGCCATGCTGTGTGTGGAGGTCAAGGCGAGACAAAGAATCTAAGAGGAGGGGAAACGCAATAGTGTACTGCAACCGGCTCATACTGACTTACAAATGCCAATTGTTAAATTTTCAGCAATTTTTGTGAGCTAGTTGCTAAACACAACCATTATTAAAAATTAAATTGTATGAACTTCTTTATATAATTTTATATAATCCTTCCTTTATATGATTTATATTTTATTAAAAACAAACAATGGATAGTGAAATCTCATCATTTCCAGATAGTGTAAGCTCATCATTTCCTTATTATTTTACTATTTTATTATTATCTATGTTCTTGAGTTCATTCGCTTTTCTTTGAATGGTTATGATGGAAATGCTATATAAAAATGTTCTGCTGCACATCTCTTCCCAACTCTGCAATCAGGAAAGTCAAGTTGATAACATGAAATTGTTTGTGGTGAGAATAGTCACATCACAGAAATCACCAAACACTACATACAGGGCTTTGTTTTTCCAGGGACTCAGTTGCTAAACATTTTCCAAGACACCAGTGGGTTTATGGAGGTGGGGGGCATCTGATCCCGAGTTAGCATGAGAAGTTGATGGCCATTGCTTGACACAGTATCCAATGGCATAGCGGATTTCAAAATGGAATGGCTGAGCCATGTCCATGGGGGATCCTAAATCACAATGTTTTGGAACTCCTCACATGTTTAAAGGGACCATTCCTGTCTTGTAGAAGAGTATTGGCAGGAATGACCTTCACAGTTGAGGCCTAAGACTCTCCCCACTTTTTTGGTTGTACAGTAGAAGCCCTGGATATCTTCTACAAACTAAGGAAAGAGAAGGAGTTTCCCACTATTGGCTGATACTGTACATTTGTAAACTTGTATCTGGATCCAAATTAAACTTTGTCTGTAAGAAAAAACATTGAAATTTGTGGCATTACTTTAATCCCTATTATTGTGGAAAAATTCATACTTGTTACATCATGGAAAAAATTGTAGGGAAAAATCAAATGTGTTAGTACTATATCTCAAATCAATGTTGATATAAATTATGTAAAATATTTATACTTTGCAGAACAAATAGAAGTACAACTTATATCTCAGATGCATGTAGCTGATTCCAGGACCTATTATGGTTCAGAGTTGCAATTTCCCCATCTTTTGGCTTTTGTGAGGGTTAAAGTTGATTTTACTTTAGACATTGGGAGATTTTGAGGAGGGGGACATATGTTCCCTCCCAAGATCCTGCTACTAGGCCGAGACATTACAGTTTGTCAATGCAGCTAATAAGCTAGTAAAATCAAGATATTGAAGTTATTGGGAACTTGTTGGTACCCACTGATTAGTGAGTTATGAGAAAAAATTTTCTACCCATTGTATCCTTTAGGATCTAATTTTAAAAATGAAATCATTTTACATGCTAAATTAGAGTTAATTTAATGCAGGAAATTGGTTTCACCAGTCATGGGGTAGCTAAGAGACCAAAGAAGGGATGGCGAGACAATCCCACCCCCCCAAAAAAAAGCCATTGCCTCCCTAGGTTGAGGAGCCAAAAGTGATGTCACAAAAGCCCAGAGGCCAGGATCTCTTTGCTGACAGCCTTGTGAGGGAGAAGCTGGGGCCCCGCCATTGCTGAGACCACTTTGGGCATGACTTCAAGGCAGAGATGGAGGCAGATACATACTCTGGCTTCTCCCTTCCTCTTGCCACCCAGTATCACACAGTGATTCCAGTAGTTAATTCAAACAAGAGCAAACCAACAGTGGACCCTGGGTTATCTTTCGATGGTCAGCAAAGCAATAGAGGAAAAAGGAATAGCTCTGAGGAGAACATAGACGTAGGAGTAACAAATCTACAAAATATATGTGTGTACCTTCCCCCATGTCCATTAGTGTCAGGTAAACAAATAGAATTTTTTTCTTTGTGCATATATATTATCTGAAGAAACATGTAGTTAATTATTTAATTGGATATTTGTGCATCAATAATTATTCACACCATTTATTCAATCACTTGCCCCACTAAGTGGGTTCAAGACTGCCCAAATATTGAGCATTTGTTACTGATCCAAAAGATTTTTTTTCTATTATTCTAAACCTCTCCATCAATACTCATACTATCAAAAATACTATAAAATGGAATATTAAACTGGTAAACCCACAGTTTTCACTTTACCATGTTTTAGATATGCTGAAAGACATGAAATGGCCTAAAGGAAAGAAGAATAAAGAGGAAAAAGAACAAGAGTACTCTACAGAGCACTGAATGGAACTGTGCTGAATAATTGAGTTGGCTGTCTTTGTAAAGTGCTTTATTAACCAATATGTTATTCTGGTATTATTCAAAACAGCTTGATGTAACATGAATATTATCATTAATTCTCTGCCATACTCTTTCTACTACCACAAAACTGAAGGCCTGTCAGAAAATATATCGTATTAGTCATGACTTGATTTTAGCCTTCCCAAATTTACTTCAGTTTTATGCAGATCCCCTTATAAAAATGTTCTTGGTGTCCTCTTTTGATATCATAAATGTGTACCAAGTATTATGGGCTAAATTGTGTTCCACAAAAATATTTGTTAATTTTTAATCTCTGGTAGCTGACAATGTAACCTTATTTGGAAAGAGGGTTATTGCAAATGGAATTTATTAAATTAAAATGAGGACATGACTAAAGTAAGGTGGGTCCTTAATCTAATATGACTGCTCTCCTTATAAGAAGGGGAGAGGAGACACAGACAGATATTCACAGGAAAGATGGCCATGTGACAGGCAGAGATTGAGCTATTCCTGAGCCAAGGAATGCCAAGGATTACTCACCATTGCTGGAAGCTAGGAGAGAAGCATGGAACAGATTCTTCCCTACAGATTCAGAGGGATTATGACTTTTCTATCACCTGTATTTCAGACTCTAACCTCCAGAATTGTAAGACAATAATTTTCTGTTGCTTTAAGCCATTGAGTTTATGGTTTTTCTGTTATAGCAGCCCGAGGAAACTAAGACATCAAAGAAACCACTTTTCTTTCCCTTCTGATAATATGTTCCATGAAGAATGTGTCCTTTCTTACAAACAAAAAGGCCAAATAGTTTGTTTTTAATGTGCTACCCATACATTACATTTAAGTGCTTCAAGTACACAAATTTGTTCTAGCAAATTGACAACCCAAAATTACAAACAAGCCTTATAATATTCAAATAACCTTTCAATTATCTTAAAGACAAATAGTCATCATTTAAAAGTTTGAGTATTAAAATATCAAAGGAATCAGGCTTTCTTTCCCAGCAGAGTCTCTAAAAATTTAGCAGAACAGGATCCACACTGAATCCCAGTTCATGAGTGAAAAGCAAGTCAACCTTAAAGCAGTTCATAGATGACAATGTTTCTTCTCAAGGTGCCTGGTTTGAAGCCATATTTCTGCTGACCACTTAAAACTTGTCCTCTTAAGGTATTTTATGATATATGAGAGCTGGCTGGTGATATGGGATATTAGTGCTGGAAGGTAAAGCCAATGGTCTATGGTTCAAGTCACGTGTTTTCTGCATTGGACTCATTGGGTTAATCTGAGAATTTTGAAGCTGTAGAATTTGGGGCAGTACATTACAATATGCCAATATTACTGTTCTCCTGCTCTGACATTCTCCATTGATTGACAGATGAAGGAGAAGGAAGGGCAGTCACCATTAGCTGAGAGTAAATGAAACTGGAATATAAAATTCAGGATTATTTGAGTGACTGAATTGGCTGCACAGGGAACAGAGTTTTCCAGTTAAGGGTGGGGAAATATTAATTCTGCATGTGATACCACTCCTATATTTATACAGGTCTACTGGGATGATTGTTTGCCTTGAATTGTTTTCTTTATTCATTTCAGTTTGTTGTGTCGACTGATATTTCTTTTTGATGCATGTGATGAATGTTTGACTGAGTTTACTTTAATTTTCACTAATGCACTGTAAAAACAATACATTAGTCAAATTACATTGGCAGGTTTGAAAAGTTTACCCTAGAACCGGGGGAATATAATAACGCCTTCTATAGATTTGGAAGTCATATGTCCTTGGTTTTAGTTTCAGAAGTGTGAGGTCACTAATCCATAGTAAAAGTAAAAAGATCTGTGAAATCCAGTTAAAAATAACTGTATGTAAAGCTAAAAATCATATAATAGAATTAGAACTGCTTTTTGTCATGAAACAACTTTTACTTGGTATGTTATTCATTTGAAAGTGTTGCAATATTATGCTTTTTGGATATTATTCTAAAAGTTTTCAGGCAAAAATACTTCAAATACATTCATAGGAAACCAGGTTTGTTTACAGATTTATTCTTCCAATGTTTACAGGTATTTTGGCAGACCATTTCTCTATACCCCAGTTCATGACTCTCTTTTCATGAACATTTAGTAATTAGTGGCATAGGTAAAAAAGAAAGGCAATTTTTGTGTAGCTGTTATTCAATAACACTGATTTTATAACGAGTTTTCCTCCCTAGTTAGTTAGTTCATTATGGCAAAGATGGTTAGATGCTACACTTTGGAAATGATAAGGATATTCAGGAGAATTCCACATTCAGTTCACCAATCTGTGTTCTTGTCTAAGGCAAAATTATATCTCCTCAAAGTTAATATATATTTTAATTATGACTTTTTCTTTTTTATTATGATTTTTAATCTGAAAACAGCCCATGAGAACTGAAATATTTTGGTAGGAAAATGCTAGAGGAGATGGGAGAAAATAAACAGAATTCTGATAAAGATGAGACAGAATTTTTAAAATGAAGTGTAAAGACTTCCGCCTCCACCTATTTCAGATCACCCTTGAAAAGTCAGATAAATTACAACTGCATCTATTTATAGGCATTGGAAAGATATTGAAGAAGCCACAATCTAAATTTAAAAATCTTGGAAAGAAAGAAACCCATTGAAGTGAATCCAATGTTCTGAACATGGTTTTCTCATCAGGGCATGTAGAAACTCTTAGTGAAGAATAGGAGACTGAGAAGCTTGGCAGAAAGGCAACTAGAGTTTTAAGGACCAAGGTCCCAGAGAGAAAAGATGTTCAGAGAACTCAGCTGGACTTTCAATACTAGTATTCCCTTGAGAAATTTCCAATTTAGGTAGACAGAGCAAGATGTTAAGAAGTCAAGCATAGTGAACTGAAGGGAAAGCAAAACTTTAGTAAGCTCATGTTGGAGAGATAAAATTGGGTTTAGGACACACCAAGGAGGAGCAGTCCCATGGAAAACAAAGGATCTGAGCTATGGCCATTGAAGATTTCTACCTAGTAGTGGTTGTAATGAAACATATATAAGTTGAGCTTGGCAAAGAAGAAAAATGAGCACAAGTTTCCTCAGTGACTGAGATAATCTGATCTTCTGCGCTCTATCGGAGAATAGGGCATCTTCTCTTGAGGAAAATACTACAATCCAGATTCCCTACAACATTTCATATTCCAATTCCAATATTCATTGAAGAAGCATGAAGAAAACTGAAAAAATAAGAATAAAAAAGATAACAGAATCAGACTCACAGTTGACCAAGATATAAAAGTTATCAGAGACATATTTTGATAAATATGATTAATAAATCCAAGAAATAGATGACAAGATGGAGAATTTCACCAGACAACTGCAAACTATAAAACAATTGAAACAGAAATGTTAGAATTGAAAAATACACTAACTAAAATTAAAAACTCAGTAGTGGATTGGACACAGCTGAAGAAAAGTTTAGTGAACTGGAAAATAGATTAGTAAAAGTATTAAGACTAAATCATGCAGAAGAAAACGAATGGAAAGTAAAGAAAAGACCATTTGAGACAAATGGGAAAGATAAAAAAATATTTTTACTTGGAATTCAAGGATAAAAGGAGAAAGAGAATGGAGAGATAGAAATATTTGTAAAAATAACTGAGACTTTTCTCAAACTAACTGAAAATATACCAAGTGAGATTTTTAAGAAGCACTAAAAAGTCTAGACAAGAATAAAGAAAATAATACCTAAGCACTTTATAGTAAAGTTCATAAATATCAAAGGAAAATAGAAAATCTTAAAAGCAGCTAGAGGGAAAAAAGAGAGATTACTTTCAAAAGAACAACCATTAAAAACATGATTAACAACCAACTTCTCAACAAAAAAAATGATGAATACTGGAAAATGATGGGATGAAATTTTTAAATGCTGAAGGAAAATAACTCCCAGCCTAGAATTCTAGAGGCAGAAAAAAATGCTATTTGAAAGGAAAGATGAAATAAAGAAAATTTTAATTTTTGAAATATTTTTACAAACAAACCTTCTCCACTTCCTGCCCCAGTACTCCGGTAACCTCTTATCTGCTTTCTATCTCTTCAAATTTGCTATTTTTAATCATCTTTTATAAGTGATACCACACATTTGTCATGAAATAGGAAAATTATAAAACAAGTAAAATGTACAGAATCTGTTCACATTAGAACAGACAGAAGCAAATTATAAAGGGAGATCTGTGGACAGAAAGAAAATTATCACAGATTAAAACGATAAAAGAAATTAAGAACATAGAAAGAATAAATAAGTGTGTAAATATACATGAATATTAGCTGTACAAAACAGTAAAAATAAATTAAAATATATGAAAATTGGAATGTATTAAAACAAATGAAGAGAAGGAAATGAGTAAAAATAATTTAAGGTTATAGAATTGCTTGAGAAACAATAAAGTGCTTATAAGTCACAATGCATGCTGTAATTGCTACCATGTACAAATATCAAACTAATATATAATTTAATATCTACTTGATTAATCTAAAAGGAAGAAAAAAAGCAAAAGGAAAATAAAATAGAAGGGTCAAATATAAAATAAATAGTAATATAATTTATAGGTAAAATACATTGATTGAAAATAATCTAACTAGTACAATTAAATTACAAAAACTGCCAAAACGTTTTGAAAAACAAAGCCCATGCCACTTACAAAAGACAAGAGTTGTAATTGAATATAAGGAAACAGAAAGTTTCAAAGTGGAAGGCTGGAAAAATTATATCATGAGAATACTAAATAAAGTAAAGCTGATGAAACTTTACTAACATCAAAGTAGGATTGAAAGCAATAAGCACTACTAGAGATAAGGCAGGATATTACAGATGTAATGAAAAAACTGTCAATCTACAAGGAAGATGTTATTGATCTTAATTTGAATGTAAGATATGAAAGAAAATTCCCAAACATTAAAAGAGAAATAGATAAATCTATGATACCAAGATCAGTAACTGATAGAACAAGCAAAATAACTAAAAATTTAAAAAAAAAAACTTAAAAAAAATTAGAAAATTACAGCAGGTCAAAACATTAAGGAGAAGTATGGTCCTCTACCCTTCATAAAATACACTCAGAAAGTAGCCCAAAACAGCTTCAATAGTGCCCCAATATTTTATTATATTTAGTAACACAGTTGCAGGGTTTCGTTTTTGTTTTTGTTTTTTTTTTTTCATTTTCATTTTCATTTTTTACTTACTTCCTTCCCTGTCACTAAGACTTAAGCATATATCTAGGGTTCTGGAGCAGTGATGGTGTAAAAATTATTTTATTCCAAATCATTACTCACAGTGGACTATAAGACTTCTTGTGGGTCAATCTCAGGATGCTGGGCTTCTTTTCACTTTAGTCATATACTAGGAGGTCCCTGAAAAGAGATCTTGATTATTGTTTCTGGAAGGCTGAAAAATGCCCCCTCCCCCCACCAAAAAAAAGATATTCAGATCCTAATACCTGGAACCTATGAATGTTATCTAACTTGGGAAAAAGGGTCTTTGCAAATGTGATTACGTTAAAGATCTTCAGATAGAAGATTATCCTGGATTATCAGGGTAAATCCTATATACAATCACCTGTCCTTATAAGAGAGAGGCAGAAGGAGATTTGACACCCACAGAAGAGAAGGAGGTAATATAACTACAGAAGCAGGGATTGGAGCGATGTAGCCATGAACCAAGGAATGCCAACAGTCAGCAAAAGCTGGCAGAGGCAAGAAATGACTTCTCCTCTAGACACTCCAGAGGGATCACAGCCTGGCTAACACCTTGACTTTGGCCAGTGATGCTGATTTCAAACTTCCGGCCTCCAGAAATCTGAGATGATTAATTTCTTTTGTTTTAAGACACCAAGTTTATGGTAATTTGTTATAGTAGCCACAAGAAACTACTGAACTGTTTTAGTTATCTATTGCTATGTAACAAACAGCCCCCAAATTTAGTGGCTTACAACAATAGTATAATCTCATCTCTTACGGTTCCATGATTTAACTGGGCTCAATTGGGAAGTTCTTGTTTGGGGTCCTCTGGGGCTGAAGTCATCTGAAGACTTGATGGGACTAAATGGCCAGGCTGGCCCTCTTACAGAGCAGACAGTTAATGCTGACTATGGGCTGCAGTGACAACACAGGATTTCTCCATTTGATTTAGTCTTCTCACAGCATGGTGGGTGAGTTTCAAGAAAGCATTACAAGAGACCAAGGTAAGAACCACAAGGTTCCTATGACCTAGCACCAGGAGTCCAGAACTTCATTTCAGCCACCTTCTCTTGGTCAGGGAAGTCACCTACCCACTTCAAAGGGTAGGTGGAAATCAGTCTCTATAATTTGCATATAGGAAGAGAAGGAATTGATGGCAGCTACCTTTGTAGACTATCTCAGTTGCAATTGCCAACTTTTTCCTTGGACATGTCCCTATATGCTCCAGTTGTCTTCATTTCCCAAGTTATTTTTTTTCTCATCTATTATTTTTTGATGATTTTATACACATACACACACATATGTATACATACACATATATATACATATACCCATAGCCATATGTATATATGTATGTATATATATGTATATGTAATCTAGTAATACAAATCATGATAAAATTAAAATCCAAACCATATTGAAATCTCTACAATAAAACAAGGGCCTTCACTAAAACCTCAAAATTCCTTTCCAAAGACTACCATAAACACATATACTCCCTTTTATTTTTACACCAATAGGAGAACAGTTGTATTCTGTACCTCACATACTCACTTTCACAGTAACAGGCTCACAATATTTTCTTTAAAATAATTTAATTCCATTGTATGGATGTGCCTTCATTTATTTAATGAGGGTTGCATTTTTATACTAAATAAAATCCCTTCCAGTTCATCAAGCTACCCTAAGCACCAGAACTACTCTTTGCTTTGTCCTTCATCTGTACCTCAGTTATTGTTTTATTTAACCCTATTGACTATACTGCCCAAAATCCTATGGGTGGGTCTACCTGAGAATAAGATACCACGAAAAGGTCAAGACTGTTTCGATTACCAGACTCTTTCTCATCTACCACTGTTTCTCTGAAGTAAAATTTTGATGAATATAATATACTTACAAAAAGAGCATAAATAATAAGTATACACCTCAATAAATGTTCACAGAGTGAAGAGACCCAGGTAACTACCCCCAAATCATGAAACAGAACATTTCCAGCAGTAGAGAGCCCCTCTTTCCTCCTCCCAGTCTTTTATACTCCAGCCCCCACCAGGGTAATCATCATCCCAACTTCTCTCATCATCTAATAGCCTTGCCTGGTTTTAACTTTATATAACTGGAATCAATTATGTTTGTGAGATAGAACCATGTTGTTGGATGTAGTTGTCATTCGTTCTCATTGTTGAAAAACTCACTGCTGCAAAATCCCATTATGTAAATAAACTACAATTGATTTATCTATTCCACTCTTTAGGAATATTCAAGTTGTATCCTGTTTCCTACTTTTATGAATAGTGCTTTTCTGAAAATTTTTGTACAGGCTTTTGGTGAAAATATTTAGGCCTCTCTGTAAGATGTATGTTGAGGAATGGATTTCTGGGTAACAGGGTGTGCATAAGTTCATCTTTAATTAGGTACTGCTAAACAGCTTTCCAAAATAGGGTTCCAAATTTCACTCCCACCAGGAATATATGACAGTCACTAACTATCACCTGCTTTAGACTGTGGGGACCAAGGGCATCAGTGGTGGTACCAAAGGTCCATTGTAGAGCATAGCAACTTCTTTATGCCCAGCTGATCAGGATGATTATCAGCCAGTAATTACTAGGCTGAGGAGACACTAAGTTGTCATGGGAGGCAGCGTCCAATCCAAGGACCACCCAGCAATGACTACTATACCTGGTAGAGCTGAAACTGGACAGACCTGAGAACAGCAGGAGGTAAGCAGAAAGACAGAGAGGTGGCTTCCAAACCAGGCCAGCAGAGAGCACAGTGAACATCTAGACCAGAAAGTGTCACCAAGGAAAAGCTTTTAATGTAAAAAGGGATGGAGAAACCAAAATGTATTCAACAGCTAGCACTGTAATTTCTCTTAGGAATGACTTACTTTTCTGGTAATCAGTGCCACAAGAAGAATGTAAGCATCTTCATAATTCCCAAGATGATCTTGGCACCCAGACCGAGTAATGAAGAAGCATTTAGAGTCCTCATGGGTAATCCAGCAAGGAAAGGATGAGAAACAGAGACAGGAGGAAAAGAAGGAAAAGAAAATGAAGGGAAACGTGTCTGCTGGTTTGTGCTGCTGTCAAGTAGAGTCCAGGTCAGGTCTGCCTTGCCCTCCAAATCCAAAGTAAACGTCACGTGTTCATAAGTATTTTAGGTGAATGGAATTTCTTTTCAGAACCTGGAAATGCAGTCCAATTTCCTTTCTGGGTTACTACAGTGCAGAAAGAAGGAGAAGGCTTACAATTTCCCATCTGGCAGAGAAGCCCATGAAACATTCACTAAGAAAAGAAAGGAAACAAGAAAGGAAGGAAACCCCAGCCTACTGAAGATTCTGGGTGGCCTTTCAGGAGTTGAATATCCTGAATATCGCCCCTTAATGACCCCTTTAAGACCCCTTTTGCCTCTCTGCCTTGCCTTTTCCCCCTCCCATTGGGGCCTGAAGGAGTTAAATGAGCACCCTTTGACTTGTACGTGGTGTTCCCAGAACCTAGCTTCTTACTTGGGGACAAGGTTTTCTTTCATCTGCTGTTTCTGTTTCTCACAGTCTCTGTGCACCAGGCTAGACTCCTCCAAGTTTCCTTTTCTGTTCCAGACAATTCTCTGCTATTCCAGTCCTTTCTACCCTTTCTGTGGTTGGCAGAATTAAGGGGCAATTTCTATTTCTTAGAAGGAAAATTGGTCACATGACTTTGTGGTATTCATCACCTTGATTGTTCAAACTTTTCTACTGTAGCTTGATCATGGCTATTAGTGGCCTCCCCATTTGGAAGAGGTTTTAGTACATTTTCCTTTCTTCAGTATTGTCTCTTTGCATTTTCCTTCACTCTCTCTCCTCACCCATCTTTATCCACTGACTCATAGGCTTTCTGGACTATGCGGAAGGTAAGTACTTGATGGAATCTCTGCTACAGGGCCAAACACACTGCAATGACTTTTTCTGAAGATATTGAAACAACAGAGAAAGAATATATGAGGATTGTTTCTTCTGAGGGTTCAATTATTTAAAAGGCCTGAGGCAAACTTTGATTCATAAATGTAACTTTCCATTCTCTGGCAATAGTTGATCACACTATGATGAAAACAAATTAGAGGATGGAAAAATAATATTTAGATTTAAACAAAATGAAATGCAAGGACCATCTTTGACTTTTCCAAGGTGAGAAAAGATCTCACATTTTGATTGGGTAATGGCAGAAATCCCTTTTAAAACCAGGCCAGTCTGCAGGATGCATTTAAAAATCAACCTTTTCAAACACAGTCATAATGCCCTCAAGATTTCTTGATCTCTCTGAGTCCAGATGCCCCATAACATTTCAGTAATGCCCTATATATGAAAGTGATAACATAATTTGGAAGTGCAGCAATGGATAAAAAAATCTAAAACCGTGGAGCTGGCAGCTATTTTTGAAATGTTTTCTGCCATTAAATTCATTGTATAAAATTTTAAATGTTCCAATTCAAGCAGGCAGTTCTTGCCAGCCATCAGGAGCTTCAACCCTTTCAAAAGCTAAGTATGCATTATTCTACAGTTCCAGAGGCTATTGGGTCCTTTATCCATTGCTCTTTCCTTTTGTATCATTCTTTATGTTGCTAGAAATACATAGCAAAGTGACCTTGGAAAAATAATATTATATTCTTGGGCCTCAGTTGCCTGCTCTGTAAATTTGGAGCTATAACTTTAGTTTTGTCCATTAGAACGTCCTACGATAATTGAAATGTTCTATATCTGCATTACCCAACACTTGAAATTTGGCTAGTGCAACTGAAGAACTAAATTTTTAAGGTTATTTAAAGTTTAATTCATTTAAATATAAATATCCACATGTGACCAGTGTCTACCACTTTTGGCAGAGCAGATCTAGATGACTTTTTAAAGGACAATCTATACTTTAAAACCCCTACCATTCATTAACTCGTCCTAAGCATGTTTGCCCTTTGATGAGCAGAAAATAATGTATACTTTCCTGAAATTACTTTTCAAGAACTTTGTCCATTTTGGAGCATTATATTCTTAAAATTTCCTTTAGGTTAATAAACTTGAATAATATTGGAGTTTCCTGCCCTCAGCACAAGCTTTCTGACTATAGAAAATATTATGGATGAACAACAAAGACCATTTTTCAAGAGTTCATGAAGAGAAACTGCCTTCCAAATTTAATTTCATTATGAGAATGCTCAGAATGCCAAAAAGCTAAATTGCTTAAAGGAAAACCAGGGCCATTTTTACAGTGTTGTTTTCTTCATGTAGCTGGAAAAATGTTGATAGTTATCTCTCAAAAATCTTTAAAAACTGTACATCTATTTCTGAAGCTGACTTGACTGTAAAAGGCTTACAGAGCACTTTACTACCCCACCAATATTTTACTTAGCAAACAAATGCAATTGTCATGGTTCCTATCTCAGTCTGTGTTCACCACTAGGTTACATGTTCTTTGAAGACAAGAACTGCATTTATTTTGTAGCCTCCATACATAGCACCATATCCAGTGCAGTTTCAGATCAAAATTTAAAATATGAGACAAAGTTTTAAATTTATTATTATGGTTATAGGCATCTAGCAAACCAAACAGAAAGCAAAAACAAGGCTTTCTTTTATTTATTTAGTTAGTTAGTTGTGAGAAGAACAAAAATGAGAAATTCCTGGTAAAAAACCATGACCTAATAATTACTCTTGTATCTAGAACACACATGTGTAAAGCTGATTTTAAAACTTCTCTTTATCAAAGGCATTGAGATTGTGCCTGAAAAATTGTATCAGAAACCACAACAATCATTTGGTCTGACCAGCCTGCATCATACATTCGGAGTAATTGTAAAGTAAAGCAGAGTTTCAGAAATCCACCTCTAATCTGATCCAGTGGACCAAGTACACCTTTATTGCTGGAGACAGGACAGGATCAGCAAACAGTACCCATCACTTTCAGTACAAATCACGCCTACAAAATATAGAGAGAGAGGAAGAGAGAGAGAGAGAGAGAGAGAGAGAGAGAGAGAGAGAGAGAGAGAGAATTCCTCACCAAGTTAGAGGAACTCTTCATTTATCTAGCATTGTTAAGGAATGGGTTAATGTATGTTAGGAGAATTTGAAAAATAATAAAAAATAAAATAAAAATTTCATCGAGGATATTTTAACCATCACTTTTAGGAAATAACTATGCAGATAGAAGCAAGACAGGTGGGTTTTTTAAAGCCAAAGATAATAGAATGCCAGCAGGGATAACTGATGCAAGAGCAAAAATTTTTTTAAAAATGATTATAAACAATTGATAAACGTAAAGTCCCCCATTTCTACATTTAGTTTCAAAAAGAGGTGCCACAAATGAGAGACTTCAATCTGCCTTCCTGCTTTGTTTCCCTGTTCCTTTCCTTTTTCTTTTGCCCCAGTTTGTTCTAGGAAGAGTTTGAAGCTGATTACCAGGCAAGGTCACCCAAACTTCATAGTATTTCTTTGAGGTAAATGGTGTTGACATAAAGTATCATTCATCAAATGATTTCAACACCTTTCTCTGATAGTCATCTCCCCACTGAGGCCTCAGTTGCTTCATCTATAAAATGTTACATATGTACTTAACTCTAAAGTCTTTATTCTGTCTCTAAATTCAGTGGCTCCTTGAAACTATTGCTTTTTGTTTGTTTTTATTAATTTTAGGAAGAATTGAAATTACAATTACTCTCACAAGATAGTAAGTTTCATTCGATAAGAAGAAATTGTTAGATTTTGCATAGATGGAAGATGACTTAGCATGTTTTAAGACACTAATGACCCATCCTTGTTAGAGTGATGGGGAGAAGGCGAAGAGAGTTAATAAAATACTAAATGATTCTTACAAATTCAATTAGCCAAGGTGTAGCTGCTTAATCAATATCTGAATAAGCCACAGATATCCAGTTAAGTTTTCATTTATTTTTCTAAGTGGTCCCTGAGAACTGACTCCCATACGCCACAACCTCACATTCAGTGGTTTATTCTTTAAAAACACTTACTGTTGCTGGAGCAGGAAATATTGCCAATCAGTCCTAATTGATGTTTAGCTATCAAGTGCATTTGAAATAAATTTATTACTTTGCCTGATCTCAGTTTAATACATTCCAAAAGGAGGAAAAAAAAACACATAAGAATTTATAGAGTCTCAGATCTCCACGCTAAAGCAGGCGATAAATTACACTATTATTTAGCCATGAAATTAACAAGCCATAGAAACCACACCATTAGCAAGGTATACAGTAGTAAACAGCAGGCAATGATCATGATATAAAACACAATAGACCCAGTGTATATTGAAGTAGCTGCCAATAAAACAATAATTAAATGCATTCATTTGCGTCCTTGGCAGGTAAGCTCTTTGAGGGCAATATCTATGAATTCTATAGAACCTGTCAAGATATTATGGCCCAGTTTCTATGGCCTTTATCCAAAGAGCCTGGAAAAGGGTTATTGGGGGTAAATGCAGAACTCTCCTCAATATAGCAGCTGGGCAGCATGCATAGTGGACAGCAAAATCTCCACAGATCGTTACACTGGTTGCAATTTTCTTATAACTAACTGCATCTCAACAAATGTAGGGCAAAGGGTGGTGGGCTAAAAAGAAGTAGAAATAAATGGTAGACCTGGACAAGGTCAGTAACATTTATGGTAAAAGTAGATCCAAAGCTGACCTGAGGTTACCCTAAACTACAAGCATAAACCACAGAAACTTAAATGAAAACAGGAAGGCAAACTCAGAAAGATTCTTTATTTTTTTGCACATACCCCTCCATCTTAAATTAATCTATGTAGGTTTAGCTAAGAACCATTGTTTTGCAAGGTTATCTGGTTTCTATCAGATAGCATGTAAAGGTCAGAAGAGTCAACTCTAGCAGCCAAATTAGCCCTCAGGTGAATTACTACTTCTTTCAGATTGTGGCCCTTTAAATTTTCCAACAACTTTTCCAAAACATGAAAATTAAAATAGTACCAGGACAGCTAGCTGCCTTCAGTAGTTCTACTACTACTACTATCAAAATGCCTAGAATAGTGCCTGGCATTAGGAAGTGATCAATAAATATTAAGTGAATGACAAAATAAATAAATTCTGGTGGCCAGTGTGCATTTCAAACAACTGGCATTGAGCTGTGTTTTCTACAATGCAGCTTGGAAGGGACTCGCCTAGTTATTTGTGTTGAAGGATTATCATAATCCATATAGGTTTTCCCTGAAATCCTACAAATCAATATGGATTATTTTCCCAAGCTTTTTGGTTAGTTCCAATAGAAAAGCCCGTGCTTTCATCAGACTGCAAGAAAAATCACATCATGGATATGCTTCTACAATAGTTGATCATTTCCTCATCCCTCTTCATCTTTACCTAAACCTGGCTTTTCCTTAATTCTCTTGAATTCGCTGCTCACACACTTGGTTTCCGGACTCCAATTTACCTCCCACTTTATTCTGAAATCAAAAGGAAGAGCCAACACCTTTCTGCTCTTTACTAATTCCTCCAGGTCATTATCATGTTGTGATTGCACTGAGGAATAACAAAATTACTTTATCAGAGCCATCTGCCAGTTTGTAGTCCTAAAATTTAACCAAGGTACAACATCTGTGAAAAACGTACGAGTTTAAGATTATCCTCACACAGCAGCAGAGATCCAGAAGCCATTGATGACTATCAGTGTGGAAAGCACCTCTTCTGGATCCAATATTATGCAATATTCTTTCCCTGGAAGGAATAAAGATGTACAGCAGTGGAAGGCTGCCTTTTGTGGGAAGAAAAGCTTGACTTCAAGAAGGCTTGAGGTTCATGCATTTTATTGAATTAGATTCCTCATTAATTATCCACAATGAGGTAGTTATCAGCAGAATTGATGTAAGCAATTAAGGAGATGCTATTCGTTCTTCTTGCTTATTGACTTTTCCCTTTTTTCTTTATTCCATTTGGCTCTCTGAAATATCAGAAATATGCATATCTTTCTGATTTTTGTTTACAGATTCATATACTGTTATCTACCTCATGAGAACTTCATCAAAGTAAGCTATTGTGCATGGAATCTTATGAAGCAGAGTCTATTTGAAGTCTGGAAAATATCAAAGCACAAATACTCGTGGGCATCTCTATGTGCTCCAATTTGCCCCCAATTTTGCTGATCTCTATTTTCTCTAGGAACTTTACAAATTTCCTACAATGATCATTTGTTAATTTTATAATCACATAATAAATATGTTAAGAGTAAATGATACCATTTCATGTTATCTATGTATAATTTTAAACGGTTTCTCCTCTTGACCTTAGAGGGTGTTATACTATATATTAATTAATGAGCAAAAATTTCAACATAACAGTACCTTAAAGTGAGTATCCTAAGCCAATAGACTCAATAACCATAGTAAATAATTGGAAATATTCCAGAGTTAGAAAAAATTTACATACCAAAACTCAAAAAGAGTTTCTCCATATAGAAAAAATTTATAGATGAACTGCCATATTCCCTGCTACACATTATATATTGATTGCAGTACATGAGTCTCTCCCATCCTTAGGTAGCTGGAAATAACAGCAACTAACAAAAAACCCACAAAATTTTTCACCTTTAGGGACCACACCATCTCTCCTATCAACTTCCCCATTACTTCCTAAGAGTAAACAGGAAATGACCCTACCATCACACCCAAAATAGCGTCACCAATGTAGAATCTTTTGTTTAAAGACAATAACTTCAAAAAGCAGAGGGAAATTTATCACTATAGGCTTCAGACAACCACTATATTTCTTAGATTTCATGCTGAATCATGAAATGCTAGTGTGTCTAAACCTATTTTTTTTTTTCATCATAGACCTTTTTAAATAAAAGCAATCAATGCTGTGGACTATTTTGGCTTCAGAATACAAAAGCCATTCTGATTATACCTGGGTGATCATCAGGACACCACCGGAATCACCAGAGGACTGGTCAAACTACAAGTGCACTTGGCTAGCTTATAAATTATAACCCCCCACCTCAGGGCCAAGATATTCCTATGAGGACTTTGGAATATCAATATACAGTCCTATGATGTACAGTCTTCATCCACAAGATGGGGAAAATGCCAGCCTTTCACAATCTGACACTGGAAATCCACTGGAGTGCACAGAACCAGCAAATAAGACATGGGTGACATATATCTATGCATTTGGTTATTCAATACATTTTTTTAAGTCTGTATCACAAGGCACTGGGCTTTAAGGGTACAATGTTGAAACAGACAAACTCGGTCCGGCCCTCCTAAAATTTACCCAGGAAAGCACCTTCATTGTAAATACTCAGGACCCATAAATTCCAGCAATGTTATTGTCATCAGCAGGCGGCCAATATGATACAGGAAGTTGCTTTCTAACCAAGATTCACACCCTTTGTCACTTTGCCTTCAATATTTTTGCTTTCCCTCAAGGGACATGATCCATAGTCAATTTCTCCCAGTTAGTGAGGTTTGAGGAAAACTTCCCCAGTGAACAGTATCTTGTGGCCCCATTCTTTTGCCACACTCTACTCCATGCTCTTGAACTGAGGAGACCTTGATTAAAGTCACTTGCTCTAATCCTATTATTTTAAAATACAGCTACTCCCACTTTGAAAGATTTCTGCTCGACCAATATGGTGGCAAAGCAGCACTGAAGCAGAAGCAAGTAAATTTCAAAATGACAGCTCTAAAAATATCCTCTCTCCTTTTGTTTTCTTACCTTTCCTTTGCTCTAAACACCTCTACTCTGACTCATTGCCTTTACCCTTCCATGATTACTGCTAAAAAAGGTTTTCTAAGAGCAGAGACTATTTACAGTTTCATTTACTCCTGAGTCCTTGGTGAAAAAAGATTGCTACTGGTTCCCACTAATCCCACACACACATGGGTTAACATAAAAATCATATTATTTCTTTTATATTCTCCTACACTACATATTTCTTCTCTTTCCCTTTCTGGACTAATACTGAAAGAGTATTTTAAGGAAGCAATGTTCTTTCCCCCTTGCCCTTCCGAGTTTCACATTTGTACCTCTATTCTCATTTCCAAGCCCTATAAGAGATGTATAACAAAAATATAAGAAAGTTCTTTGTGCTTTTTCTGTACCAGCCAATTATTCTAATTTGTTCTGTCTCTAAAGAACAGGGTGAGAAATCAACATAAAGCCCGATTATGTGATCTATTCCAAGGGAAAGAGCTGAGGGTAGTCCATTTACTAATGAAGCTTAGCATGTATTAAGAGTTGACAGAAGCAATCATCAGGAATTTTCTTCCCCTAAATTAGTGTTTTTCACGAAATGCACATCTTTCATATTGGGTAATATATTCTTTAAGTTCAGGGTAGAGCTGGGCAAAAAAATAAGTAACACAACATTTTAAAAGTAATAATGCAGTAACATAGTTGTCCCCCTTCCCTGTGAAATTCAGCCTACTTTATGGACACAATTTAGCAGAAACCCCTAAGAAAGTTAGCAAAGCCAAAAAACACTTCACAGTAGCCTTGGAGTAATAAAGGTCAAAAATGAATATTGTCAGGCCCAGGAGACAGTAGCACCTACCAAAAAGAGCACCAAACAAGAAAACCTAGAAGCCTGTGTTCTAATTTCAGTTATTCGAGTAACCATTAGTGTGATCTAAGTGAAATCCGAATGCCAGTAATATTCCAATTATAATGACCTGCATCATCCTCTCAGTAGAATGAAATGTCATGGCTGAAATATTGCAGAACTCTGCAGACACTATTTTGAAGTCCATCTACCATGCTATGAGAAGTCCAAGCAATATGGATGGTCATGAAGACACACTCCAGTCAACAGCCCCAGTGGTGCCCAGACTTCAAGTCATCCCATCCCAGGTGCCAGACATGTGAAAGAAAAGCATTCAGAAGATTCCATCCCCCCAGCCATTTGCATCCTCACAAGCTGAGACTCCAGGCATCAATCATGGAGTAGAGACAAGTCAGCCCCATTGTACGCTGTCTGAATTGTTGATCCATAGAATCCGTGCATGTCTTAAAATTATTTTTCTCTATGCACCACTAACTTTGGAGAGCTTTGTTATGCAACAGTAGATAAATGGAACACCACATCTGTACATTGGTGATCTTCATTTCACAGAGGACAGGTTTGGATGTGAATGCTGGCTGCAGAATTCTGGTTAACCAACTGATAATCAGAATATACACACACATGCTTAGATATAAATATATATGTCAATATAAATTCCATACCAGATGGACTCCCTATTTTTGGAGATCTGATTCGTTCAGAAATAGACAGAGGGGCAACTCTCGGGAGCAGGGATGGTTCCCAGTGGGGGATGAACCAGTGAGCCAAGACACTCTGTTGCATGTAACTATGAACCCTGTCGCCCAAAGGGTCGAGCCAGGGGGTCGTTGTGGGCCATGGGGGAAGGGGGAGGGAGAACAGAGTGGGTCAAACAAGGGGCATTTAATTGCCAGTTGAAATGTTTTCCATTGCCTTGCAGTGATGGACACAGGACAGGGTGAATGCCATCAAAATGTATAAAAGTGTACGATCTAAAATGTGGACCTTGCTGTGGACCAATGACAATGTTTGGGAACTATGTTTCACTAACTGTATGTCAGTTATGTTGGTGCTGCCATCCACATACAAAAATGTTTTGGTATGGTGTGGGGAATGGGGGAGGAGGTTGAGTGTATGAGAATGTCTTGTATTCTGTGTGTGACTCTGCTCTGACCTAAAACTTCTTTGAAAATTAAATGAAAAATGGTGGGACGCTGGAGAGTGAGAAGGGGAAGGTGCCACGGAATAGACTGGACACCAGATATTGCACCGACAAGACAAAATGGAAAAAAAATTATATATATATATATATATATTTATTTCACATTTTTTGAACAACCCAATCTTTTAATAATATTTTTTTTCTACTTGTTAAAATTTTTTTATTTTTTGTTTTTTGGGTTCTCATATATTTTGTTCTTTTTTTTAATTATTATTATTACATATCTCCCCTCCCCCCCGCTGCAGCGACGTGCCAAGAGTGGTCACTGCACAGGCGCGGCTTTCTCCGCTTGTGGGTGGCTTCTGCTTCCATTCACGGCCGGCTTTCAGTTCGTGGGTGGCTGGCTGCACTCCACTCGCAGGCGACCTGCCCTGCCTGTGGCGGCTTTTTGCCTGTCCGTGGCAGCTTTTTGCCCTGCCCACGGCGGCTCTGGCCCACCCATGGCAGCTTGCCATTCTCAAGGTGGTCTGCCCACTAGGAGAGGTCCCCGGGAACCGAACCCAGGGCCTCCCATGTGGTATGCCGGCGCCCTATCCACTGGGCTATCCAGCCGGCCCCCATATATTTTGGATCTTGCATTTGGATATCATAATTATTTCATTTCCCTATTCGTTGTGATTGGCTGTTGTTATGACTTCACCATTGAAGAGGTTATGGATCACATAAGGGTCACAACAGGAATGGGAGAGAATCATTGGTGGGGGGTGTCAGGGTTGGGGGTGCATGGGAGGAAGTCCACCTGAACATATATAAAAGGTATGCAAAATTGTTCAAATGCTCACAGGGCATGGTCACAGGATGAAGAATTACTCAATAAATGGGAGAACACTGAATTCCCATCCTGGAGAGCTCTTCCAAATTCTCCAGGAGAGTAGCAACAGTCCCCCAAGTGCAGGGGCAGTGTCTGGCAAAGGAGGATAATCCACTGATGGACCCTTGTTATTGATGACTAGCCTTATGAGTCTTTGCTCTTGAAATTGAAACAGCCTAGTGTTATGGGGTGCCTAAGAGTTGCCTCTTGTGAACCTCCTTGTTGCTCAAATGTGGCCTCTCTCTAAGCCAAACTCAGCATAAGAATGAATTACCTTCCTCCCAGCATGGAACATGTCTCCCAGGGATGAGCCTCCCTGGCAACGAGGGATTAATAGCAAGTGCCAATGGGCAATACGACTGGAAAAATACTTCAAATAAAAGGGGGAAATGGTAAAGACAAATGAGTTCATAAGGCTAAGAGGCTTCAAAGTGAGTTGGGAGGTCAACCCAGAGGTAACACTTATGCAGATCCCCGTAGGACCTCCTAGGCTTCCAATATGTATATCACCCCAAACAGAGGGGCCCCTGCAGGCCCTGGAGACATCCAGGTCTTATATCAGGGCAGATAGCCCCAGAGTTTGGTGCCTTATCAGTGGGCCCTAATTTGGAATCCTTGCTCCTGAGAGTGACAGAGTCTGATCGAAATATGTCTTCACTGCACATGGTCCATCTGTCTCTTCTATTCAAACTTATATGTGATGCCAGAGTTTTAGGTGTACTTCCAGAGAGCGGAGACTATGGGCTGTCCATGTGCCAGCTGGGTCCAGGGGCTCGGTGGACTTGCAACTCCTACTCTACAACTCAATGGACTCACCCAGGACTCCTAGTGGGAGATGATGATGGACAATGGCTATCCCAGGGAATGGAGACAGTCTGCAGTTGCAGGCAGGATAATCTCATTCATCGTATCCATGGGATCTAAGCCCCCTCTCACTTGGTGGTGGAGGGGACATCACCATCCCAGACCCCTAGGGATTGGGGGAAGAGCTATGGACTAGAGTGGACTTGCTGGTGTCCTGTACAGACTTGTTGTGATTCACTCAATGGAAGAAATTACAAAATTATGTGGAGTCAGTGCTTTGGGGGCAGGGAGACGGAAGGGCTGTTGTAATATGGGGGCTTTTTTGGGACTTGGGAATTGTCCTGGGTGACGTTGCAATGGAGGATATAGGCCATTTTATATCATCACATATCACGCAGAACTGTGTGGGAGAGTGTGGTCTACAGTCTGAACTGTGGTCCATGCTTAGTGGCAAAGCCCCAAAATGTGTATATCTATTTCAGGTGATGTGCCACACTGATGAAGGATGTATAGGTTGGAGGTTATGGGAGGTGTGGGAGGTGGGGCATATAGGTACCCCTAAAATTTTTCTGTAACATTTATGAAATCGATGTATCCTAAAAATAATAATAATAATAATAATAATAATAATAATAATTCAAAAAAAGAAAATAGATAAATTCCATACCTATATTAACTAGCCTATATTATCCATAAAATGAGGACTTATAATAATAACTAATATATTTTTTCAGTACTTACTATGTTTTAAAAACCGATAAGGGCTTCTGTATAGATCTTCCCTTTCAAAACTCACAGGATCTCCTTAAGAGAAGTCATGTTACGGTCTCTATTTTATAGATGAGAGAACCAAGACAAAA
>PVKH010001093.1:0-32264 GCA_004027955.1 Chaetophractus vellerosus | reverse complement strand
GCAACATATTACAAAGCTACAGTGGTCAAAACAGCATAGTATTGCATAATGATAGAAACATTGCTCAATGGAATTAAATTGAAAATTCTGAAATAGACCCTTACCTCTCTGGTCAACTGATTCTGATAAGCCTACCAAGTCCACTTTACTAGGACAGAACAATCTCTTCAACAAATGGTGCTGGAAGAATTTGACATCCATAACCAAAAGAATGAAAGAGGACACCTCCTTGATGCCTATATAACAACCAACCCATAATGCATCATAAACCTAAACATACAAAGCCAGAATCATAAAACTCCTAGAAGATAATGTAGGGAAGCATCTACTACAAGATCTTATTGTAGGTGGGGTCTCTTAAACCTTACACAAATGCACAAGCAACAACAAAAAATTAGATAAATGGGATCTCCTCATAATTAAACACTTATGCAGCTCAAAGGACTTTGTGAAGAGGGTAAAATGGCAGCCTACACAATGGGAGAAAATAGTTGGAAATCATACATCTGACAATAGTCTAATACCTATGATATATAAACAGATCCTAAAACTCAACAATAAAAACACAAATGACCTGGTTGCAAAATTATAAAATACTTGAATAAACACTTGTACAAAGAAGAAACACAAATAGTGAAAAACACAAGAAAAAATGTTCAACATCACCAGCAATTAGAGAAATGAAAACCCAAACTACAATGAGATATCTGTTCACACCTATTAGAAAGACCACTATTAAAAAGACAGAAAGCTACAAGTGTTGGAGAGGTTGTGGGGAGACAGGAATGCTTACTCACTGTTGCTGGGAATGTAGAATGGTATTACCATTGTGGAGAACTGTCTGGCATTTCCTAAATAAGGTGAATATAGATTTTCCATGTGACCCAGAAATTCCACTACTTCTTCACCCAGAAGAACTGAGAGCAGTGACAGAAACTGACCTCTGCACACTCATGTTCATAGGGACATTATACACAATGGCCAAAAGGTGAAGACAACCCAGAAGTCCATCAACCAATGAGTGGGTAAACAAACTGTGTTGTATACACATGATGGAACATTTTTCATATTTAAGAAGAAATGAAGCATATGACAACATGGATAAACCTCGAGGACAGTTTGTTGAGTGAAGCAAATCAGTTGGAAAATACAAATACTTTATGATTGTGTTAATATGAACTAAATATATGATGTAAACTCATGAAGTTAATAACTAGAATTTAAATCACCAGAAAATAGACTGAGGTTTGAGAATAGAAAGCTGAGGGTTAGTCTGTGCAGAACTGGTAAAAAGTTGTTTGTTAATCTTTGGAAATGGATAGAAAAGTTGAAATCACTTCCTAGTGCTTACAACTAGCAGTGCTATTATATGGCTATAACGGTGGTTGAAAGGGAAAGTCTAAGGTCATGTATATTACCACAAGGAAAGCTAAAAAAACATTACATGAGACTGTATAGCATAGTGAAATCTTTTGTAAACTATGAATATGGGTAATATTCTATATATGTCTCTTTTTCTTTGAAACTGAATGAATGTTTGTTAATGTTGCAAAAAATTTTGGTAAGTGAAATAAAGAAGACACAAATTAGTACATATTGCATGGCTCCATTTATATAGAATATAGATATATTTCAATTCTTAAAGATGGAATTAAATTAGTGATTGTATAGGACTGAGGAAGGATAGAAGTTTTGAACGGTGAATGCTAATGGGTGAGGAGTTTTTATCTTTGGAGTAATGAAATTGTTCTAAAATTTGTGTGCTGATGAATGCACAAATGTGTAGTAAAAGCCATTGATTATACACTTTGGAAGGATTATATGGTATGTGAATATATCTCAATAAAACTCCTTTAAATTATGAAGGAGGATCCCTACATCACACTATACACAAAAATCAACTCAAAATGGGTCATTGACCTCATTATAAGAGATAGAGCTATCGACCCCTAGAAGGAAACCAGGGAAGCAACCTCAGGTCATTATGTTATGCAATGGTTTCTTGGATTTTACAAGCAAAGCACAAACAATAAGAGAAAAAAAAACATAAATGAGATATCATCAAAATGAAAAAACTTTTGCTCCTCAAAGGACTTTATCATGAAAGTAAATTGACAATCAAAATAAAGAAGAAAATATTTGGAAACCGCATATCTGATAAAGGATTAATATACAGAATATATAAAGATATCCTTCAAATTAAGAACAAAATAATACCAATCCAATTTAAAAATGAGCCAAAGACTTAAATGGATATTTCTCAAAAAAAATTCAAATTGCCAAAAATTATATGAAAAGATGCTCAACATCACTAGCTATCAAGAAAATGCAAATCAAAGTGATGTATACTATTTCACACACATTAGAATGGCTGCTAAATAAAATAACAGAAAATAACAAGAGTTGGAGAGGATGCAGAGAAATAGTAATACTCATTCATTTCTGGTGGTGGTATTAAATGGTGCAGCTGCTGTGGAAGAGGGTTGGCAGTTCCACAGAAAACTATGTATAAAATTACCATTTGAACTGGCAATCCCTCTACCTACTAGTTATATACCCAAAAGAATTGAAAGCAGATATTGGAACACTGATATTCATAGTGGTGTTATTCACAATTTCCAAAGGAAGGAAGCAATACCAATGTCCATCAACCAAAGAGTGGCTAATAAAATGTGGTATAACATACAACGGAATATTATTCAGTCATAAAAAAGGAATGAATTCTGATACATGCCAGAGCATGGATCAAACTTGAAGATATCAAGTTGAGAAAAATAAACCAGTCACAAAAGGGCAAATAGTGTATGATCTCACAGTTTTGAAATATTTAACGTAAATAAACTCACTGAGTCAGAAACTAGAATAAAGATGACCAAGGCATAGGTAGGGATTAGGGAATGGGAAGTTAAGGTTTAAAATATGCAGGATTCCTACTTGGAGTGATAGTAATATTTTGGTAATGGATGGTGGTGATGGTAGCAGGATACTGTGAACATAATTATCAGCATTGAAATATATATATATCTGAATATAAATAAGGGGAATAAATGTTAGATTATATATATGGTAAAATAATAACTTAAAATTCCATGAACTACACTACCCAAACAGCGAAACCTAAGTTAAACCTTAGAGTTTAATTAAGAGTACATTTATAAAAATGTGCTGTCATCAGTTGTTACAAATGTTCTACACCCATGCTAGCAGTTCATTATTGAGTGTTATATATAGAAACCTGTATTTTATGCAGATTATTTAGATTCACAACTTCTCTTATAAAGAAAAACTAGCCCAAATAGGGTGAAGTAATGGAGGTATGCTATTGTATAATGTTTTATTTTAATGATATACATGAAGTGGTATAATATCAAAATAATGTACATTAAGAAATTAAAAATTTATACCAGACACCTGAAACAACAACCAAAACTAAAAAATGAGTTATTATTACTAACAATCCTATAAATTAGCTAAACTGTACTTAATAAAATCAAATGAAAACTGAAAGTGTAAACAAAGCAAGAATCAATGAAAAATAAAGAGCAATATGACATAATTAAACCTAAACATATAAACAATTATAATTATCTTTAACCAAACACCACATTCAAAATATTGAGATTCTCTGATATAATTAAAAAGCAAGAGACAACTCAATGCTTTGTTCAAGAAATGCATTTTAAACATAAAGACACAAATGGTTAATAGTGAAAGGATAAAGATTTAAAGGCTAACATGAATTTTAAAAAGATAGAACGGTTATATTAATTACAGAAATAGAATTCTGAGCAAAGACTATTTGCATGAATTTAGACATTTCATAGTGATAAAGGAGTTAGTTACCCAAGAAGATATAAAGTTCAAAAATATTTATTTATCCAAGAACATATTTTAAAACATGAAGCAAACTAATAGAACTGCAAGGTGAAATAGACATGTGAACAATTATAGTCAGCGATTTCAGTAATCTCCTTCTATTAATTCTTGAAAGTAAAGTTCATTTTTTGTATGGTTACAGTCTCTGGTACTTTGTGGAGACTTTTGTTACATATTTCTTACAGAATATGTTCTATTTTGCAAAACATTCAATATCTATATGCAAAGAATGTATTACCTGCAGGTGTAGCATATAGACAGAGTGCTCTACTAAAGTCAATTAGGTAAGTTGTTGAATAGGGCTGCTCAAATCTCTCTGCCCTTACTTTTAAACTATTTTATAAGTTTCTGTGATAAACTCCTTCATTATGGTATTTTTCCAATTTTCCTTTCACTTCTTTTTTTTTGCTTTATTGAATGTGATGTTATATTATTCTGTGTTTACAATTGCTATTTCATGTTATTTAAATAGATATTTCAGTCAACTTTAAAAATCATAAAGGCGAAGATGACCGTTTATATTATGGCTTGGTCTCCATATTGTATTGTGTACAGCTAGAGTATCAGTGTTGGTGAGGGTAAAATAGAAGAAATTTTCTTAAACTTATTTTTATGTCATTTTTAAAGAACTATATTATCTTCTACACATTACAGCTACAAAATGCATTTATAAAATTACAAAGGTATATAATGTATATGTGGGAATATATCAGAATAATTTTATTGCATATACTATGTAATATAAAGTTTAATTGAGAGGGTAATAATTTGAAAGGTATTAAAAAGCATGTTAAGTACCATATTAGTGCCATATCAAATAATATTATAAAAAACAGAAGTAATAACAGCAAATTTGGTTATAATTAATGATAATTGCTTCTCCAACATTCTGAGCAAAAAGTGAATATTAATATATACTTCTCTTAAAATTTGCTTATGTTTGAAAATTATCCCATATATAAGACAATTTATTCATGTTCTAGCGAGAACTGCTAAATTAAACAATTTATCTCTTATGGGTCCTCATACATGAGAAATCAATCAGGAAACTCAAATATAGATTTTCATCATTTTATCTTAATATATTGAAAGAATGGATCAGAAATATTGTACAAGAAATTTGAAAATAATTACCTTATTTGTGTCTTCTAGGATTGGAGAAATGTAATAATTGTCACCAAAGGAACTTAATCCCAAATATTTTAACATACAGTGATTTGAATTTTGTAAATAGCATTTATTAGCTTTGGGTAAGCATATTACATTTACAATTTATCATTCTTTATTATGAGAAACACAAAAAGTCATCATTAATCATAATTACCAAACACAACTTCCTCAGATGCTACCTTGTACACCAGAAAAAAAATCAATGTAAATGTTTTTTGATTACCCATTACAGATGTTATTATTTGTAATTTTATGAATAGTTTAAGTATACATAGGAATGAATCATTATCTCTGTCTTATAATTGCACAGAAAAACCAGGGAGAAAGAATAAATATTTCATTTATTTTAGATCTCTCCAGATTCAGAGGAGAATAATTGGAAAGGGAACAATTTACCACAATCTGAGTCTTTAGGAGTAATGTTTCAGGAATCAGAGAATGTTCATTTTGGGGAGGAAAAACATTAAAAGAGATTTGGGTTATGTCTCTTCTGATACATAATCCTATGACTGTCCCTGAGTTATCAATTCGGGTACCCCAAAGTTGCAAGTAGGCAAGAAAATTAATTTTGGAAGATTTTTCACTCACATTATCAAGGTTAAACTGTCTTGAATAATTTTTCAATTATTTTCCTGAAAATAGATTTCTGCTAAAAATTCCCCTTACAGCCTCTTTAATCTGTTTATTTCTAAGACTATAAATAATAGGGTTCAAGAAAGGAGGGAGGATTGAGTAGAACAGGGAAATAATCATGTCCTGAACTGTTGGAGAGTTAGAGGTTGGCATCATATGCACAGCAGCACCTGAACTGAGGAAAACAGACACCACGAGTATGTGAGGGACACAGGTAGAAAAGGCCTTTCCTCTCTCTCTCGTGGATGGTAATTTGAGCACAGTAGAAAATATGAAAATATAAGACATGACAATGAAAGCAAAACAGCCACCACCAACTACTGCTGCAGTGATAAAAATTAAAACTTGATTGCCGAAGGTGTCAGAGCAAGAAAGCCTCAGTAGAGATGGGATGTCACAGAAGAACTGATGGATAACATTGGATTGACAAAAGGACAGCCTGAAAGTGTTGCCAGTGTGCACACCTGAATAGAAGAAGCCAATAAATATGGAGGCCAATGTCATCTGAACACAGACACAAGGGTTCATGATCACAGGGTAATAGAGGGGCTCACAGATAGCCACATAGCGGTCCCGTGCCATGAAAGTGAGGAGCAGCAGCTCAGTAGAAGCAAAGAAAAACATGAGAAATACCTGAGCTGCACATCCAACCATGGAGATCACCCGGTTGTCAAACATGAAGATAATACATGCCTTGGGAACAGTGACAGAAATGTAGCACATGTCCAAGACAGACAGATTCCTAAGGAAGAAGTACATAGGAGTATGAAGAGTGTGGTTGAAAGTGGTTGCTGTGACAATGAGAAGATTTCCCATCAGGGTTCCCAAGTACATCAGTAGGAATAGGATGGTGTGCAAGACTCTGAGCTCCCACACATCAGAAAACCTTGAAAGCAGGAATTCTGTCACCATGGTGTAGTTTGGCATCTTCAGGTAATTTGCTTTGGACATGAAGAGACAAAGGCAAATAATCTTTAAACAACGTTTGAATCAGCATGAGGAAAGAAATAAGAATTAGTTCTTTTTTCAACTCTCATTCACCCATTATTATTCACTTTATTGATAATGATTAGTTGAAAGTAACATAAAATTGCATCATTCTCCTTTAGTCTCCCTACTGGTTTAGCTGAATTCCATAGAAGGGATAGCAATAACATGAAATGCTTAAGAGCTTCTGCTCATGTATGTATAATATTCTATCATTTGCTTGTTCTAAAATGAGTACATTTCAATAGTGGAAGGTTAATTGTGTAGCTACTTATAGAATCTATGCATTCTGAATCATTACATATATTCTACAAATGTTAATGTTATTAGTCATTATTGTTTTAGGGCCAAACAAAATCTGAATAAAGGTAAGAGGCTTCTCTTTTCATTAGACCCAAAGAACCCTCTATATTCAGGGTTTTTTAAAGTTTATTTTTAGGAGTTTTAGATTACAGAAAAGTTACACAAAATATATAGGGATTCCCATATACCCCACCTGTCCCCCTATCATATTTTCCCCTAATAATAACATGTTTCATTAGTGTGGTTCTTTTGTAACAATTGATGTACAAATATTGAAGCATTGCTACTAACCATGGCCTATAGTTTACATTATGTTTCTCACTTTTCTACTTATAATTTTATATATTTTGATAAAATATATAATGGCCCATATCCATCAAAGCAATATCATGCAGACAGTTTTAATCTGTTACTTGACTAGCACATTTCTAGCTTGAATTTCCTTGTGGAAGTGTAGCATAGTTGAAATTTCATTGCCTTTAGGGGAAAATATCTTTTGCACCCTTAATCAGATACTTACTTGCTTTGTACCTCTGGGGAACCTCTCAAATATCTTTGAACTTAAAATTCATTATCTCTAAAATTTGTAATACCACCTATGTCAGAAACTTAACATTTATAAAGAATTTAAAATAGGAAAGATACTCAACATTTTAGGTATTTTAAAGAAAAATAAATAAAATTTGCTGGGAACCAGCTGTGGCTCAATTGGTAGAGCCCTGGTTTGCCACATGGGAGGCCACAGATTTGGTTCCTGGGGCCTCCTTGAGAAGGCAAGCCACCACAGGCAGGGCAAGCCACCATGGGCAGGGCAAGCCACCACGTGGTGAGCTGAATCAGCAGGATGCCACAGAGGCGGGGGGAGGAGACAGGCAGACACAGAGGAACACAAAAGCAGTGAACACTGCGAGAGCAGGCAGCAGGGGGGAATATATAAATAAATAAAAATAAATCTTTAAAAAATAAAATAAATAAATAAATAAAATTTGCAAATCTCTGATATAAAGATCAAACTGATAATCTCTTCAGCATCAGGCTTCTTTTCTTCATAAGTCAAAAATACAATTGTACTTAACAAGCAAACATAAAATGTAAAATGGAAATCCAGCATTCTGCATTTGCTAATGGCATTTTCTCTTAAAGGAATATGACAGTTTATGAAGAGTTTTGCACTGGTTTGAATTGAGGTTATAAACCTGAGGTTACTTCTTTACCTGCAGACTAGAAGAGCCATAGGGATACCCAACACAGTAAAATTTTCCTGCCTAGATTATTGAATGGATGCTATGGTCCCTCAAGGTGTAAAGGCAAATAATTTATTTCCTTTTTTGCAAAGACTTGAAGGAATGGGAATAACAAGATGACATATTTTGTTGATTAATATATTTATTTGTGTACTTATTCATCTGTATACCCATGGTGTTTTTAATTTAAGTATAATTAATTTAATCTTTAAAATACTTTGGAATGAATTGCAAGTAGGCAGAAGTCTGAATGCTGTGAAGCTCAATGACAAATAAATGCCTAAATTCCCTAAACCTACTAAGACTGACTTTTTGAGGATGAAAAATTAAGGAAAAAAGAGGTTGACATCATGTGTGATTACCATCTATATTTTCTATACTAATAACCATTTATAGTCTCTCACAAAAGCATGTGGGCAATTCATGTAGTAACTTGAAGAGGAGGGAAAATAATTAACCTCAAATACTCACAATTTAATATTACCTTTTCTTTGACTAGATAGGCAATCCAGGATTTCTGATAAAGGCCCCTACCCATTTCAGGTGCAGGCAAGGAAGAGTGGGCATGTTTACTTGAGATGACTGAGATTCTGACAGGAATCATTCAGATTTATAACAGAAGCCTCCCTGTACACTTTATTAAAAATCAGAGATGTGTAGGTGTTTTAAAAAGCCCCTGGGAACATAGCCATTGGCACAGGTAATAACCAGTACCCAGAGGTAACTTAAAGGTGATAATTGGATCTAGGTGGTGAAGGAATGTGACCCATGTAAAATTGGTTCATGAACAAAACTTTTGTTATTAAGAAATATAAATATATTTGTGCCTGCAAAAGAATTGAAGATTAAGGGGGAAATAAACTGAAAACTAATAGCTGTTCCCATAATAAACTGAAGGTTGAGCAGATGAAATGCTGTGGATTCTAGAGACCAAGAAGTTGAGCAGGAAAAATCCAGAGCTCAAGCTCAGGTTTAGCCCACGACAATAGTGATTTCTTCTGAGAAATGTAGTGATTTTTCAGGAATCAGAACAAACTAAAAATATTTAGGATGAATTAAATAACAACACAACCCTTCTGAAATTTTCCAAAATATCAGTATAAAGTGATTGAATGTAATTAACATTCTGTGACATAAGCCAAATATGCCATCCTGGGAAATCTGTAATCACTTCAAATGGATTCCTCTCTGTTGACTCAGTTTCTCCATCAGTTAATATGTTAACAGACTGTCATCCCTCACATGCCTCTCAAGAGTGTGATTCATTGAGACACATAATGTATTTGGACTAGTACTTGCCACAGGGTGCATATTAGGAGGTTCCATGATATCTGTTGTGTTGTCCTTAAAACAATGGTTTTAGTATATAACTTAGATCCTTTCAGGAAAGCAGAAACTCTCCAGGGTTTTTAGAAGTGCTACTTCCCTTTTCATAATTGATTTCTAGTGCTCTGAAAACACACTCTTTGTCATGACAAACTGTTAAGCACACTTGAACAGAATGTGTATTCTGTATCTTTGGTAGTGATAATCCATATCTGCTAATTAGAAGAGATTAGTCAATTGTAATGTCCAAGTATTCTATGTCAATATTGATTTTTCCATATTTTATATACTGACTGAATTGTACTTATATGTACAACTGTAATTTTAGATTTTAAAAAATATATTTTGAGTTATGACACATGCATTCTGAAATATGAATTTTGAAACTATGTTAAGAGATACACACAAATTTAGAATTTTTGTGTCTTTCTATTGTGCCTAATGCCTTATCATAGTGCAACATTTCTTCTAATGCAGCCACCCTGGCTACAATTTTTTTGTTATAAATCTTTATTTTTACTTCTATGTTTGTTTTATATTTTATTTTCAACATATATTTTCCCTTTTATTTTAAATATTACTGCCCCAAAGCTTTTAAGAAGGTGTTGTATTTTAATCCATTCTGAAAATATTTGGGTTTTAATTGGTTCTTTTTTTAAATTATTATTATATATCCCCCCCTTCTGCTTGTTCTTGCTGTGTTCTCTTTTTTTTTATTTGTTCTTCTGTGTCTGATTGTCTCTCCCTTACTGTGGTGACCCACCAAATTAGCTCACTTCGTGGCAGCCTTTGCCTGCTCATGGGCGGCCTTGCCTGCTTATGGGGGCTTGCCCTGCCCGTGGTGGCTTTGCCCATGGTGGCTTTGCCCTGCCTGTGGCAGCTTTTTGCCCTGCCCACAGCAGTTTTGCCCTGCCCACAGCAGCTTGCCTTCTCAAGGCAGTCTGCCCGCTCAAGGAGGCCCAGGCAACTGAACCCAAGGCCTCCCATGTGGTAAACTGGCACCCTACCAATTGAGCTACAGCTGGCCCCTTAATTGGTTCTTTAGTTTATTTCCATCTAATATAATTACTTGTTAGGTTTCTCTCTACTACCAGGATTTTTGTCAAATATTTCTCTCATCTGTTATTTGTTCTTTTTTCTTCTATCATATTCATAGAATTTATCTTCATTTTTAATTTCTCTCTTCTTGTAGATTTACTAAAATCTTATATTTTGCTTTTTTATTTTTTATTATTTTATTTTTCATGCTTACTTAATATTTCCACAATTCCATGAACCTATGTATTTATACTTCCTGGTGCTCTTCATTCTTTGCTGAATCCACTGCTTCATTTTTCATGGCTTTCCTTCAGCCTTAAGAAATGCTGTTCACATTTACTGTAGTGTAGTGCCAATGGCATTGAATTTTCTCTGCTCTTGTTTGTTTACATATGCTTTACTTGGTTTGCTAGTGTCAATTCCTTGTGGATGTACCCATATATGTAATTCACATAATTGATTCCTGTGAATATTTGAATAAATAAAAATAGAATTATATAGTAGGTTCTCTGTGTAGGTGAATTCTTTTTCTCACCATGTCTTCCCCATTCTTCTATGTGTTATGTGTGTGTGTGTGTATGCATGTGTGTTTCATTGCTGGGTGTAATACATTATGTAACTTGTCCACATTTTATTTATCTATTCTACTGAAAATGGACGTTTTAGCTATTACCATATTTGGGCTCCTAGGAAAATAAATACCCTGTGAAAGTGTTGTTCTTATAATTTGGTGGACATAAACACTAATTTCTCTCGAGTATGTGGAAGACAAGTTACTGGATCATAAAGATGCATGTTTCATCATGATATATAATAACAAGTTTGTTTTTTTAATCCAAAGTGGCTGCAAAATTTTACATGCCCACCAAAAATGTATGTGAATTCTATTTATTCAATATATATGTCAAAACTTGAACTCAGATTCCTGAAAACTTTAGCAAAGATAGTATTTAATTGTATCTTAGAGTCATTTTAATATTTTTTTCCAGGATAAATACACATGTTGAGTATATTTTTAATGGTTATTGAGAAATTAGATATTCTCCATTGTGAAATTCCTCTTCAAGACTTTTGTGTCCATTTTATTATAGGATGTGTTGCAGGAGTTATTTATATATTGGATTTGAATGCATTCTCAGATAAGTTGATTTGAATGACATCTAAACCATTTTTGTATGCATTGTTATCTCAATGGTTTTATTCAATGAATTCAGAATTTTAATGAAGTCCAGTTTTCATTTGTTTTTTTCATTAAAAAAATTATTGGTGTATCATTCATACATGAACACACATAAACAATAAGTATATAATAAAAGATGTGAATTTACAAAACAGACATGCATCACATCATAGAAAACTTCTGTACCTCACTCCACCACTAACACCCTGTATCACTGTAAAATATTTGTAAAAGTATATGAATTTATGAAAAATTATCATCAAAGTATCACTACTAACTTCAATCCATACCTTAATCTTTGTGCATCTTTCTCCCAACCAAGCCCACTATTTTTTGTTTCATAAACCATACAAGTTATCTAAACTTTACAATCAATGACACTGGGTATAATTGGACTAGTGCTTTCATCACTTCAATCAGCATTACAGCAATTTCATCACTCCAAGAATAAGAGAAAAAAAATCAGTATCATACCAATTTGTTAGCACTACAAAATAAAGATTTTTAAAAATAATATGAATGTTTCTTCACCATTTCTATTAATTTCCAAGCATTTAGAAACAACTTTTTACCACTTCTTCACAGATAAAACCTCAGCTTTCCATTCTCTAACCACATTCTCTTCTCTAGTGACTTATATTCTAGTCATTAACTCCATGAGTTTGCTCATTTTATTTAGTTCATAATAGCGAAATCATTGAAAATTTGTCCTTCTGTTCCTGGTTAGCTTCCCTCAACATAATGTCCTCCAAGTTCATCCACATTTTCATATGCTTCACACCTTCATTTCTCCTTATAACAACAAAATTCTGCTATATATATATATATACCACAGTTTGCTTATCCATTCATCAGTTGATGGAGACCTGGGTTGATTCCATCTTTTGGCAATTCTGAATAGTGTCACTATGAAGATATGTGTGCAGATGACTGTTTATGTCTCTGCTCTGAGTTCTCGGTATAAATTTAGTAGTGATATTGCCAGGTCAAATGGCAGATCTTAGCATATGCCAAAGAAATATCCACAGTGACTGTACCATTCTAGATTCCACAAACGGCGTAAAAGCATTCTTATCCCTCCATATCCTCTCCTACACTTGTAGTTTTCTGTTTTTTCTTTTTTTGATAGTAGTCATACTAGTAGTTGTAAAATGATATCTCATTGTAATTTGAATTGCAATTACCTAAAAACCAGTGATGTTGACATTTTTTCAATTATTTTTTTGTCATTTGTATTTCTGTTTTTAAAAATGTCTATTTAGGTCATTTGCCATTTTTTAATCAGGTTGTTTTTCTTTTTATTGTTGAGTTGTATGATCTGTTTATATATCATGTAAAATAGACCCTTGTCAGATGAGTCATTTCCAAATATTTTCTCTCATTTTTGAGAGTGGACTTCCTTTTCACCCTCTTCACGAAGTCCCTTGAAGTGCAGAAGGGATTTTTATGAGGAGGTCTCATTTGTCAATTTTCTCTTTTGTTGTTGTGCTTTGGATATAAGGTTTAAGAGACCCCTACATACTATACTGTCTTGTAGATGTTTCTTTACAGCGTTCTCTAGGAGTTTTATGTTATTGAATTTTATGTTTCAGTTTTTGATGTATTTTGAGTTGATTATTAAATTGGGAGCAAGAAGGGGTCCTCTTTCATTATTTTGGTTATGGATGTCCAGTTCTCCAAGAGTCATTTGTTAAAGGGACTGTTCTGTACTAGCAAAGTGGATTTAGTAGTTTTATAAAAAATCAGTTGACATTAGAGGTGAGGGTATGTTTCTGAACCCTCAATTTGATTCCATTGATCAATATGTCTATCCTTATGCTAATATCAAGCTGTTTTGACAATTATATTTTGTAATACATTTCAAGTTCTGGAAGTGTGAGTCTTCTGACTTTACTCTTCTTTTTTAGTGGTGTTAATGGTATACGTCTCTTGCTCCTGATCTTAGAGGGAAAGATTTCAACCTCTTCTCTTTGAGTGTGATGTTGACTGTGAGATTTTAATACATCCCCTTTATTATATAGAAGAATTTTGCTTCTCTCTATATATGTATATTTCATAGTGTTTTTATTATGAAAGGATGCTAGATTTTTCATTTTCTGCATTGATAGATATGATCATGTATTTTTTTGGCTTCAGTTTGTTAATGTTGTGTATTACATTGATTTTCTTATGTAGAATCACCTTTGCATACACAGAAGAAATCCCACTTGGTCATGGTGTATGATTCTTTTAATATGCTGTTGGATTATATTTGAAGTATTTGTTGAGAATTTTATGTCTTTGTTCATTAGAGAGATTGGTCTGTCATTTTTTTTTTCTTGTAGTATCTTTATCTGCCTTTTGCATTAAGGTGATGTTGGCTTCATGATATATGTTGGATAATATTCCCTCCTTTTCAAGGTTTGGAATAGCTTAAACAGAATAAGCATTGATGCTTCTTGAAATGTTTGGTGGAATTTAACTGTGAAAGCATCTGTCCTGGACTTTTCTTTCTGGGAGGTTTTTAATTTAATCTCTCTGCTTGTGATCAGTTTGTTGAGCATTTCTTTAAGAGTTAATGTGGGTTCTTTGTGTATTTGTAGGATTTCTTCCATTTTATTTAGGTTGTCTAATTCATTGTAAAATAATTTCTCATATACACTTATGATCTTTTCTATTTCTGTGAGGTCTGTTTTAATGTTCCCCCTCTCATTTCTGATTTTATTTATTTGCATACTCTCTCTTATTCTTTGTTGGTCTAGCTAAGAGTTTATCGATTTTACTGACATTCTCAAAATCCAGCTTTTCATTTTGTTGATTTTCTCTATTTATTTGCTGTTGTTCTGGATTTTATTTATTTGTGCTCTAATGTGTTATTTCTTACTGTTTCTTTGCTTTGAGATTGGTTTGCTTGATTTTTGTATTTTCTCCAACTTTTCAATTAGGTCTTTCCTTTATCTCTTTCTTCTTTTTTAATATGAGCCTTTAGGGGTATAATTTTCCCTCACAGCACTGTCTTCAGGGTATCCCATAAGTTTTGATTTGTTGCTTTACTATTTTCTTTCATCTCTAGATATCTCTTTCTTTTTCTTTCAATTTCTCCTTTTCTCCATTGACTGTTTAGGAGTATGTTATTTAGCCTCCATATATTTGCAATTTTCCCCCTTTCCTGCCTATTATTGATTTCCAACTTCATTGCTTTATGGTTAGAGAAGGTTCTCGTTATGATTTCAATCTTGAGAGCAGTTTTGTGGCTCAAAATGTGGTCTATTCTGGAGGAAGATTTATGAACAGTTGAGAAGAATGTATAACCTGTTGATTTGGGGTGCAATGTTCTCTATATGAGTGTCAGGTCCAACTCATTTATCAAATTTATCAAATTTTCTGTTTCCTTATTGATCTTGAGTATAGTTGTTATACCTATTGATATGAATGGCATTTTGAAGTCTCCAACTATTACTGTAGAAACAACTATTTCAGTTTTGCCAGAGTTGGCCTCATGTTTTGGGGAACCCTGGTTAAGTATATAGATATTTATGACTGTTACCATTTCCTTGTGGTTTGTGCCTTTTATAAATGTATAATGGCCATCTACATCTTTTGTCACTTTTTTGTAGTTGAAGTTTGTTTTGTCAGACACGAGTATAGTTACCTCTGTTCTCTTTTAGTTACTGTTTTCATGAAATATATTTTAAAACCTTTCACTTTCAGTCTACTCACATTCTTGGATCTAAGGTGAGTGTCCTGCAGACAGCATATGGATGGCTCATATATTTTATCCATTCAATCATCCTATGTCTTTTGATTGAAGGATTTAATCCCTTAATAATCAAATGTTATTACTGTAAAGGCATTACATACTTCAGCTATTTTATCCTTTGACTTTCATATGTCATATCTTATCTTTGTCTTTTCACCCTTTATGCTTCTCTTTCTGATAGTCTTCACTTATACACTTTCCTTCAAGCCTCTCTCTCTTGTCTTTTCTTTTCTGACTGCAAAATTCCCTTTAGTTATTCCTGCAGAGCTGGATTCTTGTTTACAAATGCTCTTCATTTCTATTTATTTGTTGCCTTACTCAGCCATAAGGATGCTGATGCAAAGTATCAGGAATCTGTTGTCTTTTATAAAGGTTATTTATTTGGGACAAAAGCTTACAGTTACAAGTCCCTAAAGAGACCAACTCAAGGCTACATTCTCACCAAGGTCAGCTGCCATGTGTTGAAGCAAGATGGCAGGCAATTTCTGCCTGGTTTCTCTTTCCTTCTTCCTCTTAAGCCTCCATGGGCCCAGTTTCTTCTGATGTCAGTTGTAGGCTGGAATGGGGCTTGTTTCTTTCTGGCCCTTCTCGGCTGCTAAACTTCTCTCTTCTCTTCAGCTGCAAACTCTCAGACAAAAGGGCCATCCTTCTTCCTGGGGCTTTAGTTGTTTAAGACTTCTTTCTATCACATGGTAGGACTGAAGTGATCATGTTTTCTCCTCTTCTGTGTCTCCTTCTGTATATCTTCTTGAGCGGGTGTCTAATTATATAGGACCAAGGGTTGGGACTCAACCTGAGCTACAACTTATTGACATAGCCTTATCAAAGCCCTAAAATCGATTTTAAAAAACAAGCTTAAAACCTGTGAATTTAATATAGTCAAGGGGTACCATACCCAGACCAAAAGACCAGTTCACAAACATAATCTCTCCTTTTGGGGGTTCATAAATCATCCAAAACTGCTATATTTGTGAATTTTTAAAAAATAATTTTGAATATTTTAAACTCACTTAAATATTTTAAGGAGAGTTTTGTCACATAAAAAATTATTGGCTGGCAGTTTTTCTCTTTCAGTACTGTAATTATATCATACCACTCTCTTCATGCCTCCGGGTTTCTGAAGAGAAATCCTCACTAAATAGTTTTGGCCACCTCTTGTATATGCTCTTTCCCTTTTCCCTTGCTGCTTTCAGAATTTTCTCTTTATCTTTGGCATTTGGCATTCTTAATATTATGAGTCATGGAACAGAACTATTTGGATTTAATCTAATTGGAGTACACTCTGCTTCCTGGCCACATATATTCATGTCTTTGGTGCAAGATGGGATATTTCCAGATATTATTTCCTCAAATATTTTTTCTGCCCATTTATCCATTCTCTTCTCCTTCTGGAATTCCCATAACCCATATGTTATTGCAATATAGCCTATCACTCAATTCCCTAAGGACATGCTCACTCATTTCCCCCCATTCTTTTCTCTTTCTGTTCTCTCTCCTTAAGTAGGTGTTTCTCTATTCTACATCACTGATTATTTCTTCCATTATTTTGAATCTGCTGCTGTCTGCAACTTCTGTATTTTTCATATCTGTTGTGTCTTTCATTCACAAAAGATATGTTATTTTCCTCAACAATATTTCAGTTTTTTCTTTGTTTTTACCTGGTGTCTTTATATTGTTTTTATTTCCTTTTTTCTTTTACTTTTATATTTTTAAAATTATTATTATAAAGAAGGTTTAGATTATATATATTTTACATAAAAAATATAGTGGATTCTTATATACCTCACTGCCTCCCCCTCCCACACTTTTCCCCATAAACAGCATCTTAAATTAGTCTGGTATATTTGTTGCAATGGATGAACACATATTGAACCATTGCTAACTAACCAGAGTTTATAGTTTACATTATGGCTTACACTTTGCACTGTAAAATTTTATAGTGCAAAATGATTTGGCAAAATGTATCAAGACCTGTGTGTGTCATTGCAATGTCATACAGAACAACCCAAAGTGCCCAAAATGTCCCATGTTACACTTTTTCTTCTCTCTCCCTGCCCACAGAACCTCTAGTGACTACTGTTTTATATCAATGTTACAAATTCTTCCATTACTAGAATAATAATAAGTCCACTTTAGTCCATAGATGTAATCCCCACTTATGCTTGTTTATACCTCAATCTTGAGGATTTGGGATGGAGATGGCCACATAGTTTCTGATATAGAAGGGTGTTAGGTCCCATGGGGCAGATGAGTAGAGCTGTACAGCTTGCAATTGTAGATACTCTCTTTTTGGGAATGGACATTGTACATCATCATGCTTTCATTAATTGTCCTAGGTGAGTCTGATGAATTGGAGAGTAAGTGTTGGCAGCAACCCTGATGAGTTACAGCATATGAATAGCTGGAAGATTTAAGTCTATGGCACACATATTTAATGGGTATAGTGCTAATTATAGGTTCAAATAAAGGGTACAGTAGAACTATGAATAAGAAGATTATAAATGAGTCCATCTATGATACATATGGGGAATAAGTCATCATATATTCCAAAGTTATTAGATATTCCAAGCCCAATGACATGGTGCCAAATTCCTGGGGTTGTATGTCCTGCCTATAGTGTTGAGATGTCTCTAGAATCCTCAGGATACCTCGTGCTTGAGGAACTGTTTACTGCAGCAGTCAGGAAACTCCTCAAAGAAGAGCATAGGTTTATCCTCTGGAATGACCTCCCAACTCACTTTAAAAACTCTTAGCCATAAAGTCTCATTTGTTTTTAATATTTCCCCCATTTGGTCAAGGTATTTTTTTTCCATATAAATTACTATTTGGCTTTTGGTAAGAAACCCAATGTTGGGAATGTTCTTATGGAGAGGGTTACTGGTTTAAAGTCCTTGATGTGGGGGACATTTGGGACAGAGTACACCTGGGGCAGGCTTCTAGTAAATGGGTGACTGTTAATCTTGTCATAATGGGTTGTATGAGTGGGTGGAGATACACATAATGAGTGCAAAATTGATGGACTCCCATCCTGGAGAGACCTGCTATGTTCTCAAATAGAGGAATGGGAGTCTCTTGAGAGCACAAGCAGTTCCTAATAAGAGGCAACAGAGCAGTATGTCAAGCACTCAATGTTGTTGTAAGTAACTATAAATCTTGTTCTTCAAGGAGTGAAGGTTTTTGGTTGCCATGAGTCCCAAGGGGAGAGGGAGAAAGGAATAGAAAAGATGGAACATGGGGCATTTTGAAGGTGATGGAAGTGTTCTAGGTGATCTTGCAATGATCGACATAGGTCATGGTAAATTTCATCAAAATTTATAAAAACGTATTGTCTAAGGTGTAAAACATAATGTAAACCATTGACCATGGTTAGTACCTATATTTCAATATTTTTACATCAATTGTGACAAATGTACCATCTACATATAAAATGTTATTCATAGGGGAAAGGGGAAAAGAGGGAAGATGTTGGGTATATGGAAATCCCGTGTATTCTGTATGTGGCTTTTCTGTAACCTAAAACATCTTTGAAGACAAAATGGAAAAAGTAAGATGATGTGGGAATAAATGGAAAATAATGACATTATACTTACAAGACATCAAATCTTACATGATGAAAGACATAATGTAAAAAATAAACTTATTTATTTATTTTTAAAAATATTTTTTCACTATTTTTTATCATTCCAATTTTTAAAAAAATTTGTATTTTTTAAATTAAATATGTATATATTTTTATTCTTTAAAAATACTTAGATTACACAAATGTAACACAAAAAATATAAGTATTCCCATGTGCCCCACTTCCCACACCTCCCACACCCTCCTATATAAGCAACATCATTCATTAGTGTGGCACATTCATTGTAATTGATAAACACATCCTGGGTCATTGCCATTGAGAATGGACCATAGTTCACATTGTAGTTTACACTCTTCCACACAATTCTGCAGGCTATGGGAAGATATGTAATATCATATATCTGTCATTGCAATGCCATTCTTTTTGTGTTTCATTTCTTATTTTATAACTATCATTATTATTTCATTTTATTTTTAAATGTGTCTGGCTATTTCATTGGCTTCATTTTTGAAGAAAATGAATTTTGGATTTCAGAGGGGTTACAACTATGACCCCTCTGAATTTTGGATTTCAGAGGGGTTACAACTATGACATGTAGGATCATTTGTGCGGGGTGTCAGTGATGGGGGATACATGGGAGGAGGTTCATGTGGGCATATACATAAGGCATATAAATGTGTTCAAATGTTCATGGGGCATTATCACAGTGGGTGGAGAGTCACACAATAACCAATATCAAATTCCCATTCTGCCATATTCTAATGGATCAGTAAGAATCACCTGAGTACAGTGGCAATGACAAGTGATGGAGGATGATCCACTGATGGCTCATTAATATTAATGACTCTTCTTATGAACATTTACTCTTGAAATTGAAACTTAGCCTAGTATTATAGGTGCCTAAAAGTTACCTCCTGATAGCCTCCTTGTTGCTCAAATGTGGCCTCATCCTAAGCCAAACTCAGCGTATAAATGCATTACATTCCCTCCAATATGGGGCATGACTCCCCAAGATGAGCCTCCCTGGCACTGAGGGATTACTACCAAGCACCAACTAGCACTGCAACTGTTAAAAGGCCTTGGCCAAATGGGGAAAAGTTAAACACAAATGAGTTTTTATGGCTAAGAGATTTCAATGAGAGTTGGGAGATCATTCCAGAGGTTACATTTATGCAGTCTTATCAGGATCTCATTGACTGTCAAAGTAAATACTATCTCACATAGTAGGGCTCATGAAGGCTCTGGATACATCCAGACACTATAGTCAGGGCAGATAGTTCAAGAGTTTGATGCCTTGCCAGAGGGCCCTACTTTTGAATTTTTGCTCCCCAATGTGACAGAGATGGACTCATTTGTGCTGTTCCTAAACATAGCTCTTTTAAATCCTTCTATTTGAACCCATAATTAGTACTCAGTTTGATAGATGTACATACAAGAATCTAAAGTCTTTGGACTGTTCACATACCAGCTGGGTACTGAATCTCAACAGAATTGCAACACCTTCTCTGCAGTTCATTGTTCTCACCAAGTGCAATTGATAAGGAGATGATGATGGACAACAATCATCCCAAGAACCGAGAGAGTCTACAATTGCAAGCGAGTCTCATCCATCTGCCCCATGGAATTGAACCTGACCCCCTCAATTAGAGGTGGAGTGAGCATCACCATTTCAGAATCCTCAGGATTGAAGAATGAACTATGGACTAAAGTAGACTTACTGGTATTCTACTATAGACATTGTGGTTCTAGCAATGGAAGATATTATTACATCTAGTGGTAGCTAGAGGATCTGAGGGCAGGGAGAAGGAAAAGCAGGTGTAATATGGGGGCCTTTTTGGGATTTAGGAATTGTCCTGAATGACATTATAATGGCAGATACAGGACATTACATATTTTGCCATAACCTAAAAAATTATGCAGGAGAGAGTGTAAACTACAGTGTAAACTATAATCCATGCTTAGAGGCAATGCTGCAAAATGTTTTCATCAATTCTAACAAATGTACCCCACTACTGAAGGATTTTGTAATGTGGGAAACTATGGGAGATGTAGGGAGTGGTGCACATGGGAATCCCCTATATTTTTTTGTAATATTTATGTAATTTACATATCTTTTAAAAAAGTAAGTTGTAAAATATATTTAAAACAATAAACCCTCAGTGCCAGAGAGTCTCATCCCCTGGAAATATGTCCCATGCTGGCTGGAAGGTTGTGAGTTTATATGCTGATTTTGGCTTACAGAGAGGCCACAATTGAGCAACGAGGAGGCTTTCAGGAGGTAACTCTTTGGGAACACTTAATAATAGGCTAAATTTCACAGATATTGGGTTATGTTTGTGAACTGTTCTTTTCCTCTGGACATATTAGATTATATTGGATTCAGAGGTTTCAATTTTAATTAAATAATGGTTAAGGCTTTGATTAGGCCACATCAGTAGGACATGTGATGTGCCCATGTGTGGACAGAGAAACTGTACCACAAAGAAGGGAGGTTGGAGTATTTGCACTGGAGACCCAGGAAGTGAGCACACAGAGGAGTAGAGCAGCTGAGCATGGAGAGAATTGAGCCCTGGGGAGAGACGGGGCTTCCTGAGGAACCATCAAAACACCATACACAATGGCTGCATCATTCTACATTCCCACCAGCAGCGGATGAATGTTCCCTTTTTCCATATTTTTTCCAACACTTGTAGTATCTGTTTGTTTTTTTAACTATAGCCAGTCTTATAGGCGTAAGAGATTATCTCATTGTAGTTTTGATTTGTGTTGCATTTCCCTAATAGTAATGTTTTGCATCTTTTCATGTAAATTTTAGCCATTTGTATTTCTTCTTTGGAAAAGTATCTATTCAAATATCTTGCCCATTTTAGAGCCAGCTGTTTGTACTTATTTTTGAAATGTAGTATTTCTTTATATATGACAGATATGAGGCTCATAGAAGATAAATCATTACAAAATATTTTCTACCATTGAGTAGGCTGCTTTTTTAATTTCTTGATAAACTCTGTTAAAGTGCAAATGTTTTTAATTTTGAGGAGGTTCAATTTATCTATTTTTTCTTTTATTGTTTGTGCCTTGGGTGCAAAGTTTATGAAATCATTTCCTACTATAAGATCTCATAGATCCTTCCCTACATTATCTCTTAGGAATTTTCTTGTATTTGCTCCTATATTTAAGCCTTTGACTCATCTTTACTTAATTTTTCTATAGGGCATGAGATGGTGATCTTCTTTCATTCTTTTGGATATGGATATCCAGTTCTCCCAGCACCATTTGTTGAAGAAACCAATCTTTCCCAATTGAGCCAGCTTGATGGCCTTGTTGAATATCAATTGACTTTATATGTGAAGATCTATATCAGAACTCTACGTTTATTTCCATTGGTCAGTCTATCTATACTTGTGACAAAATCATGCAGATTAAGCCACTGTAGCTATGGAGTATGATTTAAATTCAAGTAGCTTCAGTCCTCCAATTTCATCTTTCTTTTTCTATATGTTCTGGGCTATTCAAACTCCTTTCCCATACAAATTCCATAATTATCTCTTCCAAATAAATAAAAATTCTATTGTAATTTTTATTGGGATTGTGTTAAATCTTTAAATCAATTTGGGTTGGAAAGATATCTTAATGATGTTTAGTATTCCAGTCTATGAATATGGAATACTCTTCCATTCAGTTAGGTCTTCTTTGATTTCTTTTAATAATGTTGTGTAGTTTTCTGTGTACAAGTCCTTTATATCTTTAATTAAGCTTATTCCTAGATATTTAATTCTTTTAGTTGTTAATGTAAATGGAATTTTTTTTCTTGATTTCTTGCTCAGATTCCTCATTAGTGTACTGAAATGCTACTGATTTTTCCATATTGATCTTAAATACCGTCACTTTACTAAACACATTTATCAGCTCTAGAATCTTTGTTGTAGATTTTTCATGCCTTTCTCCATATAAGATCATGTTCTGCAAGAAGTAAAATTTTTACTTCTTCCTTTCCACTTGGGATTCCTTTTATTACTTTTTCTTACCTAAATGCTCAAGGAAAGACTTATAACCCAGTGTTAAATAAGAATGCGAAGGTGAGCATACTTGCCTTGTTCTGGATCTTAGAGTGAAAGCTTTTAGAATTTAAATATGATTAGGTGTGGGGTTTTCATATATACCCTTTATTGTGTTGAGGAAGTTTCCTCCTATTCCTAGCTTTTGAAGTGGTTTTTCTCAAAAAAGAATGCTATAATTTGTTGAATGTTTTTTCTGCATCAACAGAAATAAACGTGATTTTTTTTTCTTTTGATCGCTAAATGTAGTGCATTTCATCAATTTTCTGATATTGAACCATCCTTGCATATGAGTGATGAAATTCACTTGGTCATGGTGTATAATTTGTTTTATATGTTGTTGAATATAATTAGCAAGTATTTTGTTGGGTTTTTTAGCATCTAGTTTCATTACAGAGATTGGTCTGTCTTTTGTTTTTCTTGTTGCATCTTTTTGTGACTTTGGTATGAAGGTGATGTTGGCATGATAGAATGAGTTAGGCAATGTTCCTTTCAATTCTATTTTTTGGAAGAGTTTAGGCAGGATTGATGTTAGTTCTTTCCAGAGTTATTGGTAGAATTCACCTGTGAAGCCATCTGGTCCTTGGCTTTTCTTAGTTGGGAAGTTTTTGATGACTAATTCAATCTCATTACTTGCGATCGGTCTGTTGAGTTCAACAATTTCTTCTTTCAGCACTGAAGTTTGCTTTTGTGTTTCTAGATATTTATCTAGTTCAGCTAAGTTATCCATTTTGTTGGCATACAATCCTTCAAAGTATCTTTTTATGATAATCTTTATTTCCATGGGATCAATGGTAATATCCGCTATTTCACTTTATATTTTATTTATTTGCATCTTTTCTCATTTTTCTTCTGTTATTCTAGCTGAAAGTTTGCCAATTTTGTTAATCATCTCAAAGAATGAGCTTTTGGATTTATTAATTTTTTCTAGTGTTTTTTTAATGACTTTTGTTTAGCTTTGTTCTAATTTTTCACATTTCCTTCTTTCTACTTGCTTTGGGACTTGTTTTTTAAAACTTAAAGGTTTTAAATTTAATAAAATCTTCCAGGGTTGCATTTAGGTCTTTGATTTTAGCTCTTTCTTTTTTTTTAATATAAGAATTTTTGGATATAAATTTCACTCTCAGCACTGCTATGCATTGTATAGGCTTAGATATGTTGTGTTCTCACTTTCATTCATTTCAAAGTAGTTACTGACTCTTTTTGCAATTTGCTCCTTGATCCACTGATTGTTTAAAAGTGTGTTATTTAACTTCCATAACTTTTTGCCTATTCTAGATCTGTGTCCCTTATTAATTTCCAGCTTCATTTAATTGTGCTCAGATGTATAATGTCACTCTTTCCAAATTTGTCAAAACATGTTCTGTGGCATAACATCTGGTCTATCATAGAAAATAAGCCATGTGTACTTAAGAAGAAAGTACATCCTGTTGTATTTTGGTGTAATTATTCTGTATATGTCTATTAGGGATAAATCCTCTAACATATTAGTCAAGGTCTCTGTCTCTTTACTAACCCTCTGTCAAGTTGTGCCTGTCTAATAGTGATAATCATGTTATTAACCCCCCACCACAATGGTAAAGGCATCTATTTCTCTCCTTAGTTTTTCCAATGTTTCCATCATGTGTTTTGGGACACACTGTTTATATTCATAAACATTTATGTTTGTTCTTTCTTAATGATAGATTACCCCCATTTTATTAATATATAGTTATTATTTTTCTATTTCAAGTTTTTCACATTTAAAACCTTTTTTTCTGATATTAATATACCCACTCTTGCCCCTTTTTTGATTATTTTCATATAAAATAATTTTGCAACCATTTACTTGCAACCTCCTTGTATTCCTGCATCTAAGGTGAGTTTCTTGTAGATAGCATGCAGATGAGCCACATTTCCTTATCCATTCTTCCTTTTTGTGTCTTTTGATTGTAGAGTTTAACCAATTAACATTCAAAGTCATTACTGCTTTCTCACCTCTATGGTTTCAGATGAGAAAGCAACATAATATATTTGAGCTTCCCTTGTTTGTGATGGATCACTCTTTTCTTGCTTCTTTCAGTATTATCTCTGATCTTGTGTGTTTGACTCATGATGAATTTGTGTGTCAGGGTATGCCTGCAAGGATTTATGCTGTTTGGATGTGTTGCACTTCCTGGACATGCACATCATATCTGTCAAAAGAGTTGGGATATATTCAGCCATTATTTCCTCCAACACTTCTTCCTTTTCCCTGCTTTTCTCCCTCTGGTATGCCTATAATTTGCAGATTTGTGTATTTCATGTTTTCATTCAATTCCCTAAGTCCCTGCAAAATTTAATCTATCTTTATTTCTCTGTTTTACTATATATGCAATTTCATATACACTGCCTTTGATGTCACTACTGTCTTCCTCTGCCTGTTCACATCTGCTGTTAGGTGATTTCAGCATGGTTTTGATTTCTTGCATTGTGCCATTCATTATTATATTAGTCAGCCAAAGAAGGTTTGATGCAAAGTATCAGAAATCTGTTGGCTTATATAAAGGGTATTTATTTGGGGTAAAAGTTACAGTTACAAGGCCCTATAGAGTCCAACTCAAGGTACCATAAGAAGTACTTTCTCATCAAAGCCAGCTGTCACATGTTGAAGAAAGATGGTGGGCAATTACTGCCTGGTCTTTGCTTACTTCTTCCTCTTAAGTCTCCATGGTCCCATCTTCCTCTGATATCAGCTGTAGGCTGGAATATGGCCTGTTTACTTCTGGGCCATCTCAGCTGCTCAACTGCTCTGTTCTCTTCAGCTGCAAGCTATCAGGTGAATGGCTTATTTCTCCCTGGGCTACAGAATCAAACATGACAGAGCTATCTCCTCTTCTACATCTTCTTCTGTGTCTATGTAACTCTCTCTCCTTGTGTGTCACCTTGAGTGAATGTATGTGCCCATTTATATCAGTCCACTAAGGGGCAGGAACTCAACCAGAATCATGCCCTACTAACATGGTCAAATCAAAAACTGAAAATTTATTTTATGAAGTAAACTTAAAGGTTTTAAATTTAATAAAATCAAAGGATATCACACCCAAAAGAAAGGCAAGTTTGCAAATATAATAATCTTTAGGGAGATTCATAAATAATCTCAAACTGCTACAATCACCATCAGATCTCTTATCTTATTATGTATGTTTATTGTTTCTTTAGTATGTTCCCCAAGTGTCCTCTTAATATCCTTTATCTATTCCTTCACTTCATTAAGTTGATTAATGATATTTTTAGACATCCTTGTTTAGTTCCATGTTCTACATCTCCTCCTGTTTTCTAGTTTGTTCTTTAGGCTGTGACTTGTCTTCCTGTTTCTTAGTATGACTTGTAATTTTTTGCCTGCATCTATGCATATGTTTATCTAGATGGGCTTATTCAGATAGATTTTCTTTCTACTCAAGGGTTTCACAATGTTTTGTTTTGTGTTAACATTCCCTTTTGACTGTTGTTTCCACTTATTCTATATACTTGTAGTTGTTTGTGTTCCTACAAAATAATATTAAGTCAATAGAAAATGAATGGAGAAGAGAAAAAGACCAGAAAAGAAAAAGAAATAAATGGAAAAGGAACCTTAAAAGAATTGTGAAAAAAAGAAAAAATATATAAATAATGAGTGAAATATCATAAAAAAATAAAAGGATTCAGAATACAATTGTGGAATTAAACATGAAAAGAACAAGGAAAAATAGAATTAAATAAAAGGCCAAAAATATGAGAAGAGAAAGAATATTAATACCTAACAGGCAGAGGTGGAATTAAAAACAACAACAGAAGAGGAAAATGAAAGAAAGAAAGGAAATAAAGATACAAAGGAGTAACAAAAATTAAAAAGAAAAAAAATAGCCAAAACAACAACAAAATATCCATAAATAAATAAATATATAAACAGTTTTCCTTCTCAGTCTACTATCAATCTTCTCAGGCTTCCAGTGCTCACCAGTCTATGACCTTGCAGCCTGCCATCCCCAGGTAAGGTACTAGGGCCTAGAGAAAAGAATAAGGAATAAAAAAGTAAAAATAACAAATCAAATTACTTTAAAAAAACACCTCAGTCTGTTCCTGTTCTGAGGCTGCTTGTCCTTCAACTCCTGTTCCCTGGAGCTCCTGGGGTGCCTCTCCCCACCTCCCTATCTGTCAAGTTTGTTAGGCTTTTTTAGGTGGGGCTGAGAATTAAACCTGAGACCTTGTATATGTGAAGCAGGAATTTAATGACTGAGCTACACCAACTCCACCAGTTAGGTCAGGCTTCTGAAGTCTTCTGAAGTCTTCTAAAGGCTCATTGTCTTCCTATGCTCACTCTTTAAACTCTCAGGCCAGTTTGGCTTCTGATGTTTTGCAGGTGGCTTCTCCAGGCTTCTCATTATCCAAGTCTGTTTTGAATCTGTCAGCCCACCCCCTAACTAACTAGTTCTCTTATCTCTCCAGCTGAGCAAGTAGGCCAGCCCGCCTGATCAGTTCCCTCCTCCCCTCTCCATGAAACTGCTTCAGCATTGGCTTGCATCACTTTACTTTTTTTTCTGGTCTGTCTGCCCTATTGGCCCTCATCCTTATACCTCTATCCCCCGAGTTGGCTAGGTGCTGGTACCCTTCAACTTTTTGCTACACAGTTCCCTCACCTCAAGAGCCTGCTTGGTAACTAGATTCTCTTCTAGGCCCTGGGGGATGGGAGACTTAACTTAACTCACTCTTGGAACAAGCTGAGTGCTAATCTTCCAGCTACTTCACTTCTCTGTCTTCCCTAGAGCTCTGAGCTGGCCTGAGTGCCCTATGTCCTATGGGTTAGTTTCTATCCATTGCTTACAGATTTAATTTTTTTGAGGTTGTTCTCCAAACTTTGCTGGGAGCCTCCTTTCTTTCCCCTGATATGAAATAAATCCATTCCCCTCTCCATCCTCAAGAACAAACCCCAGTCAGTAGAGATTAGGATTGAGAAGGTTGGATCCCCTGATTCTCATGCTGCTTCCATGGCAAACAATGGTGCAGCCTCACCTGGAAAACTAAATTTGTTGACCAATAACCAAATTAGGCTTAAACAGCTTCCCCCTCTCTCCCATTTTCTGAAGAGTTGGACCCCTGTGACCTCTCTCTCAACAGCCCCTGCCAGAAGACAGAGAATTCAAAACTCTCCACTTGAAGGTTCAGGCTAAGGACACCTCCAGCTGCAGCTGCAGCTGCAGCTTTTATTCATAGTCTTTCCATTGAGATTCTTTTCCTGTGCCCCTCTGTCTTCTAGTTGGTGACTAGCCTTCCCTCATGTCTTGAACCCTAGAACATTTTTCCAGGCTATTTCTTCCTGTACTTTAGCTATTTTTCTGGGAGAGAAGAAAGAACTGTGTCTCTCTAATCCCTCATTTTCCCAGAAGTCTTAACTGTTAAACTCCACTAATTATAGGCTGATTTTACTACTGTCCTCTACAATGTTCTGGGGTATAAATCTCTTCATAGGAAATCCAATGAAATTTTGCCTCCTTCCAAGGGATTGTGTTGAGATCACTATGTGAGATTTGTTCTGACTCCAGGAGAGTTTCTCCTCATTGACAAATGCCCCAGTACTGTCTAAAAAATGAACCAAACTTCATTTTAGACTACATTTCCTGTGAATGTTTCAATCTCTCATAATCCTTTTTCACCAAAACCTACACTGTTTTTTATAATACACATAGATTTGAATTTCTCCATAAAATGTTGCAAATGATGCCTGCTATCTTGGGAAGATATTCAGAGCTCTGTATTTTAGTCTGCTTGTACCCACAGAAAAACTATGAGTCATGAATCTGGAGCCTGAGGTGGTGGTGATATCTCATTTGCCTCTGAGTAGACTCAGTTCAGAAGTAAACACATAATGGAGGAAGCTGCACCCTCAGTTCTCTTTGCCTTGCCACTCTAGGATGGAACTGTCATTTTATGAGCCTATAACCCCTGTATTCTCAGCAGCAGTGCACTGATGAGGGAATCACCTGTGAGTGGGATCTAGCAGTAGAAGGGAGCCTCACTTCTTGGCTGCACTTGCATCTTATGTAACCTCTTTAACAGATGGCTGGAGATTGGATGAAAAATGCTGATGCTCTGCCCCCTTTGGGAAAATTTGGGCTTTGAATTGGACTCAAGTAGGGAACAAGGAACCATGTTTCTTGGCTGCACCAGATAGATTAGAGGTTCTATCATCCTGAACTTAGAGAGAAAGAGTGCAAGTATTGGATCAAAGAGCATAGACTCTAACAGGTTTTTTTAGTTGAGTTTTAGTATATCATCTTGAATAAATACCTCTTGATTGGCTGTATCAAGTTAAGAACATTTCTAGATGCTTAATATAATTTTGAAAGGTTACTTAGGGGATCTAGTCTACAGAGCTCCCCCCAATTTCATGGCAAAAGTGAAATTCAGTTTTAATTTGTTCAGATAAAAAATTATAATTTAAGTTATCATGTAGGAAATTAATTTTTACATATAATTTTAGTAATATCAATACACATATAGATGCAGGCAGCCTCTATCACAAAAGAGCAGAAAATTTTACATCTCACCCAAAAGTCCTTCATGTTATTCCTTTATGATCACACAGCAAGTCACCATCAAACCTTAGCAACCATTAATATACTCTTTGCAAAAATGTCATATAAACCCAATAATAGAGCAGGAATCTTTTGGAGATTGGCCTTTTAAACAGCCTCTTTAAGTTTCTGTATGGCCTTTTTAAGTTTCTGTTCATGTCTTTTGCCCAGTTTTTGAATCTGTAGTTTGTATTTTACTGTTGAATTTAAGAATTCTTTCTATATCCTAGATAGAGTTTTTGATGCATATGTCCATTGCCAGCATGTATGTAAGTAATTTGTATATATGTAGCTTGTTTTTTCATTATCGTAACATAGCATTTCATAGAATGAATTTTTATAAATTTGATGAACACCTCATTCATTTTGGTTTCCAATTTTATTCTTTTCATATATAGTAGATATATTAATGGTTTTGGTGTGTTGAACTTATGTTCTTCAATATTGCTAAACTCACTGATTAATTCTAGGAGAATCTCTTAAGATTTCTTGATAATCTCATCATTGGTATTCAAGTCCCTTTAAAAGAAGAGCATTTTTATTTAATTCAAAACTGGATGCTTTTTGCCTCTTATTCTTGCTCTAGTACATTGGTAGAAGTGATGCTGAGCATGGACATCCTTGTTGGGGGGAAAGAATTCTGTATATTACAATTATGTGTGAGGTTAACTATTTCTTAGATGCCTTTTGTGAGAGTGAGGAAGTTTCAATTCTTAATTTGATGATGGTTTTGTTATTAATGAGTATTGCATTTCATTAACTACAGCAGTTTATCAATGAATATAATTATGTCATTTTTATTCTTTAGGAGAAAATATCATGTATTAAATTGATTGATATTCAAATATTCTTTGGCAGTGGAGAAAATTTCATTGCAGCTATATTTTTAATTTTAATTTTTTAAAAGTTATTTAGATTACAAAATGATACATAAAAATATAGGGGATTCCCATATGCCTTGCTCCCAACACCACCCAGATTAATTCCCATTAACAACATCCTTCATTAATGTGGTACATTCATTGCAATTGATGGACACATTTTAGAGCACTGCCATTAAGCATGAATTATAGTTTACATTGTAGTTCATAAGCACAGTCGTCAATGTCAAGGGCCCATCAATTGACCATCCTCTTACACTATCTCTTGCCTCTGTACTTGGGTGATACTTACTGTTCCATCAGGGAATGTGGCAGAGATTCCCAGGATGTGAGAGTCTCCACTCACTGTGACAATGCCCCATGAACATCTGAAAACATTTAGATGTCTTATATGTATGCCCAGGTGAATCTCCTCCCATGTATTCCCCAACACTGACACCCCACACAAATGGTCCTACCTTGCCAAACTTGTAACCCTTCTGTGGTCCAAAACTTCTTCAAAAATGAAATCAATAAAATAGACAAATACAATGATTAGGTAAATGAAATAATAATGATAGTTTTAAAAGTAAGAAATAATATTTAAAAATTTAAAAATAAATAAAAAAATTTAAAATTGGGGATAATAAAAAATAATGAAAAATATAAAATATTCTTTCTGACATTTTGCCTTTCATCACTATAAGACTTGTCCTCCAGTCTGTACAGTGACATTTTCTAATATTTATTCCCTCAATGTCTTACTTTTTTCATTTTGTCCTGAAGGAAGTTTTAAATCACAGCAAAGTCACATACAGAAAATAGGGGACTCCCATATATCCAACATCCTCCCCCTTTCCCCCCATCTCCTGTTAATAACATTTTAGATGTCAGTGGTACATTTGTTACAACTGATGTACAATAATTGAAACATATCTACAAACAATGGTCACTGGTTTAAATTATGGTTTACATTTTGGAACATACACTTTTATAAATTTTGATGAAAGTTAACATGGCCTGTATCTGTCATTGCAAGTTCATGTAGATCACTTCCATTACCCTCAAAATGCCACCAGTTTCATCTATTCTATTCCTCCCTCCTCCTCCCCTCAGGAACTATGGTCACTCCAGGCTTCACCATTTGCCAGACCAGATACATACTTACTTGTAATAACACTGAGGGCTTGACACACTGGTCTGTCTTCCCCTATTGGGCACTGCCCAGGCTATCAACAGACTCCAGCCCTTCTATTTGAGGACATAGCAGGTCTCCCGAGGAAGGAAGTCCAACACCTTCCACACATAATGTGGGTTTTCACCCACATATAACACACTATGGCAAGATGAACACTTACACACTCCCTAGAATCCTGCTGCAGGTGTGCCCTAACCCAAGTGCCCCCCACATACAAAGCCCTAAACAATTAACCCTAACTTTCCCTATTGCCAAAAGAGCATTCCAAACATTATAGTTTGAACCACATACCCAAACCCCATTGTTTACCTGTTCACTCCACCAACTCTCCCCCACTTTTTTTTTAAATTAATTTTTTATTTATTTTTTATATATCTATGTACATCTCTAGGATACATTCACCACACAAATGCTACACAGAGACTCCAGGAGTACCCACACGCCATCCCCCACCCCTCCCACAAGCCCCAACATGCACATCCCTAAGTGTGGCATAATGCCTC